>OX377203.1:85879692-85915715 GCA_947396885.1 Heligmosomoides polygyrus polygyrus | reverse complement strand
GTATGACCACTAAATTATTACTCTGCTGGGGACAGTAAAAGTAACATTTGGCCACGAGAAGCTTCTGAAGTTGTGGTGTTCGAGGAAAGTGGTCACAGTACTGAAAGATCTCTAGCACTGTTGACCATAGCAGGGCTCGACAGCAGTGGAATACCTGCCATGCAAAGAACGCTCAAAAACTGACTGGCAAAAGGCTTATATTTTAGAGGGCTAAGAGAACTTGCGGTTGACAACAAAACGCGGAAACGAGAAACAAAAACGACTGAATTGATAAAATGAATTGTTCTAAAATTGTAAAATAATAGAAGAAAATACCAACAGTTTTGTGCAAAATGACAACTTAGGCTGTTGCTTATATCAATCCATAGATACATGTCTAAAAATGTGTTAAATCATTCACACTTCCGCGCAAAGCAAAAAGAGTTTCGTAGTATCCTGGTACGGGTTATGCATACAAATCTGTTCTAACCAAAAACGTTCTAATTTGAAATTGTAGTATTAAATAAAAATTTATTCCAAAGAATTCAAATCAGTTTCTTTAAGCCTCAATTGGCTGGTATCGAGGTTGTAAGCTGTCACAACGATGGGACTCGAGTCCCGCCTGGCGCTAGAAGTTTTGATCGCAACAAAACATCGTTGTGACAGCTTATTCCAAAGATATTTGTAATTTTTCTATATCTATTCTTCAAGAGTTGTCAAAAATTGGGGGGCCGGCCACGCAATGCGCTTCGCACATACCCGCTGGACGAGAGCCGTCACAGGCTGGATTTCGCTGGATGTCAAGAGAACACCACGATGCTCATCAAAAGCATTGCTCGGACTCCTTTGGAAAACGCTGAGCGAACGATATGACGCTCTCGAGAGAGGAGTATCCATTGGACCACTTTAGCATTCGACAGGAAGGAATGGAGACGCTGCAGGCGCCCGCCAGAGCAACTCGATGATTAGCGGGACAATAGGTGATTCAGGTGATTTCGAGATGACGGGCCGCAGCGACTTGCAAGTGTGTTGTGGTTCTTGAATCTATTTGCTCCTTTTTGAGCTAAAGTCGAACAAAAGGTACCGTGGCGTATGCTTTCGGATACTCATTCCCAACAGTAAGTTCCAATCCACAAAAAGCCGAACTCGTTGCGGACGTTGTCTCATTAGGGACCAGATTCAGGTTCGACGACTTCTGAAGGAGGATTTTCTAACATACCCTCTTCATATTATTAGCTTATTCCAATTTTCCAATTTTAAACCTAAGACTTACCGTTTAAAGCGTCATAAATTACGTTTCTTTTATGGTTTTTATTAGGTCGTTGCATATGAGATGACCGAGTTTAAACGAAAACTTTGACTGGTCATAACTTTGCTTTGAAGCAAATTCTACTAATCGAAGTAAGTACCATTACAATTCACACGCTTTTCCCAACACGGCGATACTTTAGGCAATCCATCTTCGTAAAAATCGGAAGTACGAGGATTATTAAAAGATAAGTCATTTTCGACATAATTGTCGCGAAGCGCAACAAATGTACATAGCGATCAGAAAAGGTTTCATTCTATAGGATTTAGTTTTGCCCAAGTTATCATCTGCTTGCGAATCAGACGTTTTGTTTACAGATTATGCTGACATTCCTTCTCTCGAGCTTGACCAAAGGCCGAATAAAAGCATAACGAGAAGCCGAGATGACAATTTAATTCGATTCAATTCAAGTCGCCTGGATTCAACGTCTCCTCCAGCCTCAATAACTGCTGCCAGCCTTCAGTCGACGACGTCAAGGGAACCATAAAGAAGAACTCAAACTATCAAGAAGGTAGTTCATACCGATACATCTCGCTAGCCCTCAATATAAGACCTTAAGGATCTCCTGGCGCACCGAAGCCCTCTGACTACACTCTACTCGGACGAGGCTGATTCGACCTGCCCTCGACGTCTCGGGATGGAAATCAAGAAGGCAGCAACGTCAACCTATTATTCCGCGACAGATTTTGGAAATAAACATATTATATATTAGGGTATTCCACAGCGAGACCAGTCGAGGGAAGACTGTAGGGCGAGCTACCCATAGCCACAATAGTCTTGATTGCTGAAATTCTTATCCTTCGCATGACGGTCTAAATGCTTCAAGAAATTATAATCGTTAGAGAACAGATCTGGTGAATATGCTGTATGTGGCAGAGTTTTGTATCCCAATTCATCCAGTTTCTGGACAACAATTTTTGAAGTGTCGGACGCGCGTTGTCATGCAATAGGATTGGGCTTCCACCAAAGCCGGCTGTTTTTCAATCAACTTCTTCAAAACTTCAACGTCGGCACAGTGATAGTATCTCCAGTCTTCAAAAACTCATAGTGACTATTCCAGCCATTGTCCACCATACGGTCACCATGGTCTTCTTTGGATGGAGACTTGTTTTCGGCATCTCCTTCAGACTTATTTTTGTTCAGCCATTCTGCAGAGCAACGACGATTGTCATGAAGGATCTTTTTTCGTCGCATGTCACGATCCTGTCGAAAACAGGCTTCCTTAGCTTGCGCAGCCTTAACGAAACACAGGTGTCGTGGCGCTGCCAGGCGGTCAGTTTGTTCGGGAATCAATTTCTTTACTCTTCCGATCGCATTTGAGTGGCAACTGATAGTGCTGCCGTCAACGCCGAAATGCTGTGCTGGCTGTGCTGGCTCTGCTGCCAGCATGGCTTTCAGTTGGTCGTCGTTAAGGGATGATGGCGGCCTATATTTCTCTTCTTCTTCGAGACTTTCATCGACAGAGCGAAACCTTTGGAACCAGTGGCAAATTGTGCGTTCATTGGCGAAATCTACCCCAAATGCAGCGTTGATGTTATGAGCTGCGACTGCGGCGTTGTGTCCACCTTGTCACTCACATATGTAGTGCACCCGAATATCAGACATACTGTAACAACCTCAACAACTCGGAATTATACATAGACTAGAAAATCTTCGGATAATTGGATGAATCGGATAACATGGGCAATTTCGCAGACTTCGGATATTTGAATGATTCGGATAACGGCGATTTTGCGAAGCCCGAATTTTTGGATGATTCGAATCGGGTTATCCGAATCGGATATCCAAAAATGATTCATTTAATACATTGACTTTGACAGAATCTTCGGATAAGTGGATTATTCGGATAACGCTACTCTCGCAGACTTCGGATTTTTGAATGATTCGGATAGGGTTATCCGAATCGGATATCCAAAAATGATTCATTCGAATCCAGTGTAGACTCGGCATGAGGCAATTGTATCACAAAAGCTATAAACTGTAAGAGAGCGAAGATTCTGCCCCTTCAGAAACTGTACAATGCCTGAAACGGGAACATTCGTAGCCTCGAAAAATCGACCAGAAATTGAGGTAGCAAATTTTCGGCCATTTCATAAGCAACGACATAATTTTAAAGCAATGATGATGGCTAATTGATGTCAATTTGCGGAATAAACGTTACAAACTAATACAAAAATCTTCAAATGTGAACAAATCTGTTTGTTTCTATTTTCAGTGGCAGCATTTTTGCTCACTTGAGATATGATTATTTGGGTATGCTCAGTTTTTAGTCAATAGTCAGTCAATAAATATTTTAACGTAGAGATAAAACCTATAGAACGCGTGCACCAATCCATGACGTCCTGCTTCTCCTCTAAACTCGTTGACCAATGAGAATAAAGTGGGCTACCTTACTAAGGGGTAAGGAACATACTCTATAAACGCAGATGTTGTGAAGTCCGTATTTCACTCGTAAAAGACCGTAGTGGTCGTGGTATTCACTCATCGATGTGACTTTCACGTGTGATACTGAAATATGCTTCTGCTTTCAGTGTGATTTGAAAAGCGTCAACCTTTCCTAGAAAGGTATATAATTCGGTATGAAAAGTGTACAGTTTGACATGAAGATGGTGTACCTATGCTGCCAGGAGCTCCAGAAGAAAACTATGGATGGGGCGGTTCACTGGTGTAGAAAGAGTTAAGGGATGATCCCATGAGTGCGAAAATAGGAGAAGGCTTAGCAGGAATCAAAAGGGTCTTTATTGCCTTTTTCTCCTGCTCTAATCTACTCTAAGTTTGTGTTGGTGTTCTTTTAGCGGTGTTCCAGTGTTAGCGCTTGGGAAGGCCTGACCATGAATCCGTTTAGCCTAATATCCTTACAGAAGGAGGATTAAAGGAGACACATCCTCACAGCAAACATCGTCAGAGGCATGACGCTAATTGGATAAAGCTCGCGCTGGTCATCTCTTTAGCAGAATGCGCCACGCGATCTACCCCGGCAATATATCGTGGGGCAGTTTGAATGTGTATTTGGCCTATACAATGACTTGGAATGCCACGTTGTTGGAAAAGTCAGTGTTTTATTCAACCCAGACGAGTCTTTCAATCCTTCAGCGACTTGGAAGAGATGGAAGAATTGGCTGCTCTCAAAAAGTTCCGAACCAAGAGTCTCAATCCAGGAGCACGCGGCGCGACAGCGGGCGCCTCCTCCATCTGCGCAACAACGTGAAATGAGACATTTTAACGTAATGCAACTGAAACGAATTGAATGTCTCACTCACCAAAATCGGCACCGCAAAACGCGTCTTTAGGTGAGCCCAACTGTATGCATGAACAAGCTTCAGACGTCATGACGCATGCGACGAACACGACCAGTTGCCTCATAGCTTCTTGGGAAGCGACGGCGTCTTCAACGTTCACAGCTGTTTTTTGTTAGAAAATTTTTGGTCACCTACTGTTACTATTAAACAGTAGAGATGTTTTACTAGTTAGAAGCACCAGTACTTGTTCTATCTATACATAATACATAAAGAAGAACATCCGTTGGTAAAATACATTGATATGGGGAAAAGTCGCAAATTATAAAAAATTCGGGTAAGTAACTGATGTAAGCAAGACAAAAAATGGAAGCGATATCCAAAAAAATCTGAAACTAACCAGCAAACATACTGAAAATAGAGAAATGTTCCACACCAATGTGTGGAACTTTTCTCTATTTTCAGTATGTTTTGCTTCGAAGTCGATGGGGGAATTCATGTCGAACTGTCGCCTTTTTACCGTAAGAGAAACTGACTTTACATATGTTTGTAGTTTTTTGTGCATCCTTAATCTAGTGGATTACCTCACTCGGTGCCCTGCGCGGGAGAGGGAATAACCCCAGCGCATTCAGAGGGACTCCGGAAACACATGAGAGTAATAATTATTCATTTATTCAGTGAAGTGGACTATGTCAATACATAAGGCTGTAAACAAATGCAAAATAGGGGTTGTGACTATTTAAGAGATGACCTTGCGTTTCAGGTTCACTTTATAAATTGAACTGTATGCTATCCTCTTTCTAGGGCGCGTGGTAGCGCGGTGGTGAAAATAGCTGCCTTTTACTCCCGTTACCAGCTTCCTGGCTCGGATTTCCCGCCCAGGCCACGCAAAAGCTTGCTCGGTTGACGTTTTCTGTACCAACCTTGTCAGTGGAGTAAGACTGTGACTTAACCATCGGCTGGCCATTGGACTTCGTTGTATATTCCGAATATGTACGCATTTTAATTGTCTTCACTGCATTCCGTAGAAGTTTGGAAAGCATGGTCCATTCCAAAAGGCGATTGATCAACGCTGTTCTCATCGCTTTTCCCTCATAGAATTCTCTTTAGCCACACACAAAAACATCAGTCTGGAGCTCATGACTGATGAAATTCATTTTTCATTTATTCATTTATTTACACTACTTCATTTAGGCGTCGTAAATACAAGGTGAAAAGTAGAAGTAAAACGAGCACGCAGTTAACATCAAAGGAAAAGCTGCAATTAATGTCTACCATTTGAGCAGTTGCTTCATGGCCATGAGCCTGAACATGAGAAAACAAAGCGAGAGAGGAGGAACATTTTTCATTTTTCAAAGCCACAAACTTAGATAAAGCCCTTCATGTATAAGATCAAAATCTTTGATTGATCTTAGGAACATCATATGATATTTTTTCCACATTCCCTCGGGTGCGCCACCCAACAGACTATAAAATTTACCTTTATCTTTATCGCACATACCACCATACATCTTCAGCTCCTACCCACCTAAGCATCATGGATTCAGACTAGTGCACCTGACTGTACTGCGCTTTGAGGCTGATAAGACCTGCATTTCTTTGTGGTAGAGGGTCTTTCACAAGAAGGCTTGATAATCTGCAAAAATCTTGTTCAAAGAAACAGCATAGTCAGACCGTAAGATTAAACCTTATTTAGACATGAAGCAACTGATGGCCTTTTTCGCGTGTATGGTGGCATCGGAGGCCTGCTCTTGTTTGCCGTTCGGCACGCCAAAGGAGACATTCTGCTCCTCTGATTTCGGTGAGTCATTAGATACGGTCAGCAAGCTTGCTGTTGTAAAAGTGACATCAAGTCCATGTTCAGCAAGGCCAAGGCTAGATAAATGGCGGGCATTTGCTGGGAAATTCAAGGAGCGCTTGCAGAAACTTCAAAGCTATGCTGTGATGGATAGCAGTAGCGTGGGGTTCATGTCGTACTTGGTGTCCTGTGCTACTATTAGGTTGGTGCAAAATAAATGCAGGTTTTTTGCTTTATTGGTTTCAAGATTTAAAAGAAAATAAACTAAGATTTTAAACAGAGTTATACATTGTTGGAAAGCTTATTATATGCGCTTTCCTAAATATGAATATGGAATTTGATTCAAGTCGCTTATTTAAAAAATAATAAGGTTTTCATTTTCAGATGTCTAACAAGGGAAGGGTCTGAAGCGTATGTCTGAACGAAGAAGCGAGTCATATAGGGAGAATCCTCACCCCTCAATTGGTTTGAACATGTGTTTATTTTTTGCCAAGTCGCTAAATCCAAGGAATAGGGGGTCACAATGGGACAGCTTGTACGCCCACGATGAAATTTGGAGGATTCTCACGTTTGACATTTTCAGAAGTTTTCTGCGCATTTTTCCAGCTGTACGCTGTGGTATTCAACATGGTGATAAATGTTCAGCACCAGTGATACACATGTACAAAGTGCCTGTGTAGTGAATCGCGGTGTCTTCCTCCATGGTTATGAGCACGCGACCGAAATCCAATTGAAGACGTACCCTTTCCTCCGAAACAAGAGTTCCACCCGAAAACGTTATCATATGCCCACTGCTTACTTGCCTCTCCATGTCCATTAGTTCATCTTGCGGATCGCAATCTTCCTCTTCTTCTTTCACCACTTCCAGCTGTTCGTCTTCGTTAACTTCAAGTTGACATGCTTCGAAGTCCTTGAGTATGCTGGCCAGCCGTTCGGACAGCTTGATTTCTTCCCTCGAAGAATCCTTGTCTAACGGTGGGCCACACTTCAGCGTGAGCAGGTGGATCACCACTCGACCGTCGGCGGACATTGTTGGTGTTAGGTTCTAAAAAACCTTCATCAGACCTCTGATTTCCAGGTGACAACGCGACATGAGGGGTGTATCGATACTAGCTTAATTTGCGGGATCCGCACACCTCGCTTCTAATTTGAACCACCTCCGACATCACAACGTGGTCTCCTTTAAAAATCCGAGCAGGATGGGTTTTCCCGAGGCCTTTGGTCCATGTATGGAAACAGACTATGAGGAGCCTGTGGCCTTCATACGCTACCCGTAAGGTGCCCAGTGGTGCTTCATGCACTTTGTACCTGTGTATCACTGGTGCTGAACGTTTATACATCACCATGTTGAATACCACAACGTACCACTGGAAAATGCACAAAAAATGTATGAAAATGGTATAGACGTCAGAATCCCCCAAATCTCTAGCAATCAGTTGAAACGCAAGAGTGCAGCAACGCAGAGGAGCCAAACTCTTAACCTCTCTCGCATGAGTCAACCCTCTACCCACCTGCGTTCCGAACCACTGGGTGCTCACGCAGAGCGGGCGTACAAGACTCCAAAAGGAGGCTGCGCCCTATCCCATTGTGAACCCCTGCTCCTTGGGTTTAACGGATTGGCAAAAAATAAACACATTTTTAAACCAATTGAAGGATGAGGATTCTCCCTACATGACTCGCTCCTCTCGTTCAGACATACACTTCGGACCCTTTCCTTGTAAGTGCAATTTTGGTCAAATTCACTTCTACGAGTTTAAAGTGGAACGGGCCTCCTCTCAAACCGCTAGAAATATCGTCCAAGTATGGGGCCAGGGAAACGTCGACGAATGCACAGCACAACGTTGGTTCCAAAAGTTTCGTGCCGGCAACACCAATCTCGCTCGAGGACGAACCACATGGCAGCCGTTGGTAATGACCCACTGAAGGCCTCAGTTGCAGCAAAACGGCGCGAGATATTGCCGAGGATCTCGACCTACAGTTGTTCGCCACTTGGAGCGAATTGGGAAGACCAAGAAGCTGAATTGACCGAAATCAGAAAAATCGTCGCTTTGAGATACCGTCGGCCCATCTTTTGCGCAATGTCAACGATTCGCTTCTTGAGCGGGTTGTGAACTGCGGTGAGAAATGGATACTTAGTAAAAACAGGCGACGCTTGCCTTGTGGCTGAACAAAAAAGAAGCTCCCCGACATCACCCAAAGCCGGAAAAGTTGACGAAAATCGTGCTTAGACGACATCTGAAGATAAAAACCAATTTATTATTAAATGAGCGACTTGAATTAAATTCCATATACACTCTTAGAAAGCGCATATAATAGATTTTCCAACAATGCATAATATCTTACGAAACGTCTTAGTTCATTTTAAAAAAGTGTTGAAACCAATGAAGCAAAAACCTGCATTTATTTTGCACCAACCTAATAGAAACACATTCAGTTTTGTTCTATTTTTGAAAGATTTTTAATCCATCCATTTTTCCTTATCTTTTCATTACCGCAACAAATAGTAATACAGAAAAAAATGTTCTACATTCACTGGATTGTTCACAACCGTCAACAATTTGGAGGATTAAAAAAGGAGTTTTTTAACAAATATATATGTAAGCAGAAGGGCGCCTTGTCTGTAAATGGACTGTCATCTTTATTTCAGTTCCGACTAAGACTTCAAACTTTATGCTGTCAATGAGTCCACTGCAGATCTGCTTTCATACTCTAAATCATGGAATGGGTACATAGTCTTCGCATTCCCCTGCATATAGTTCTGTATTACAACCGTCAACGCACATTGAAGGCGGTACAGATTTTGCGGAAGAATGTATGTCGGTTCCGATGAAACTGCCTAATGACGAACTATATCCTTTGTGGAATTATTAGTAGAAAACGGAGCCTCTCTAAAGCGTTTTCGAAGAGCACATCGTTTCCAGTCTCACACGTTATGGTGATAGCGGAGGACAATCCTAACCAGAACCCCGGCGGTTTCCAGGATATCAAGTACAAGGTTAAACACATCTGCGTTTATAGAGTACGTTGTTTTGGTTTTTTATGATTAGAAACTATACAGTAGTTTTTATTTTTTAATTTTTTTGGAGGTCGATATCTGCATAAGTGTTCTTCTTGAAGTAACCTAACAAGGAAAGGAATTGCTGGAAAATCGAATATCCTAAAATGAAACTTTCCAATAAACGAAATTGATTGATTCAAATCAGTTTCTTTAAGCCTCAATTAGCTGGTACCGAGGATGTAAGCTGTTACAACCATTTTTTGTTGCGATCAAAACTTCTAGCGTCAGGCTGGACACGAACCCGCACCTCCCTCTGACCGGGCGGGAATGCTCTACGTCCTTACACCACCGGCGCCGTTTAATCGAACGCAACATCCACACCTCGTAGGACCCATCAGCACTCACCCGAAATTGATTGAATTTTTCGATTTTATATTTACTAGCGATTTCATTGGCTGCTCTAAAAGTGCGAATAAGCAGATTACGGTTATAAACTAGCGCAATAAGCAGCCGATTTTAGAACTCCGTGAAGTCGTATTCACAGCAACTCTCCAATGAGATCGTAACTGCATCGAACTCTGCCGCATGTGGAATCAACCTCACCGTCGGCAAAGAATACCTTATTGGAGGTAAAATTTTATAGCGGATAAGTATTGCTTTCTTATGTTCCTAAAGTCATGGACATCTAGAATAGGCACCGACCCTGGTATGGGCAGCGAATCAAAGTTTAAAGTTTAGAGCACCTCGTACGCATACGAAGTTTCCCGTTCTTATGGGGCAGAGGAATGGTAGGAGTCTCCTCTTTGAGGGAGAAAGAGTGCCTTTTAATCTGCTGACCAAGTCACTGCATAAGCCACCTTCGCAAACGTGGATCCAAAACATGAAAAAATTGATTGTATTTTATCCCTATACCCTTAGTTATCTTCTATATTTACCACAAATTTGCTGATTTTCCTATTTTTATTCTTTTGTGTCGAATGAGAACATTAGCAGGAACAGTTGTTTGTTAAGTTACCTAACAACTCGTCTCTTCCTATACTTACTGATGAGCTATTATTTTGAGCAACGTTCGCTGAATTCCTCTGCAAATGGAGTTAACCCAGCTAATCCAGTAAACACGGCGGACTTCACTCCTCTAAAATTTGTCGACCTTCTGATTGTCTAATGAAATTCAAAAGCTCCTCTGCGGGTACAGGGGTAGAAATTTTATGGTGATTCCATGTGATCTTTTTGTGTTGCCAACGACAATAATGACAAACAGAGACTAGATCATCTTATTTCTGAGCAACGTTCTCTGAATTCCTCTGCGAATGGAGCTAACCCAGATAATCCAGTTAGCATCACGTCAGATTTCACTCCTTTAAAATTTGTCGACCTTCTGATTGTCTAATAAAATTCAGAAGCTCCTCTACGGGTATAGGGGTAGAAATTTTGTGGTGATTCCATGTGATCCTTCGCTATAGCCAACGGCAATGATGACAAACAGATGCTAGATCATCATTGTAACTGCTGTGATCCGAATGCAGAGAAGTTCACGCTCCTCGAAGTCAAATTGCGTCACACCGCTCTTCCAGGCAGTATCGACGAAAAAGGAGTGCTTCACAGCTACCTTTGTGGAATAGTCCAGGAGTGGAGCAGTGCATCAGCAGCTGAAAGGACAAACATGAAAAAGTACGTGTGTTGATTGTACGTACACGTAGCTACATATCGATCTTTCTTGATTGTGCATCTATTGTATAAATGAATAAATGTGCATCTGAGGAGAGAATATTGGAATTTGTATGCGTATGTGAATAATAGAATAATTAAATAACAAATGAACCTGTGCCGCAGTTAGATCTATGCTGTATTTTTACTGAACGGCTTTGGAGCTCTATTCCACCAATCCGCTTCAGTTTCGACAGAGTCGAACGCCTTCTTCAGGTTGATGAACGTAAAGCACAGCTGCAGTTTGTACTCTCGCGACACTTCGATGAGCTTCGTAATGGTGTGTATGTGGTCGATCGTGCTGAATCTTCTCCGAAATTCTGCTTGTTAGCATGGCTGCCTTTCGTCCAGCGCTCTGCTGATCCTATTCAGAATGACTCGAGTGAACAGCTTGTAGACTACGGACAACAGGCAGATGGGGCGATAGTTGCCGTGCACGTCTCCCTTCTTGTACAGCAAGACGGTCTTACTGGTCTTCCACTGAGATGGAACCTTGCATTCGGACAGGTAGCGTGTGAAGAGCCGCGCCAAGGTGTTGATGAGCGCTGGCGGGAGGTTCTTCAGATGTTCAGCTCTGATCCTGTCAGAACCGGGTGCTGTACGTTTCTTCACCGACGAGATGGCGTGTCGGATTTCGGAAGGAAGAACAGAGGGGACGACGTATCCATCCTGCGGAAGATGGCGTGAGGGCAGGTGGACGTGGCTATCGAAGAGATCGGAGTAGAAGTCGCGGATGACCTTCTCCATGGTCCTTCTGAAAGAGGTGGACGTCAGGACGTCCCGTCAGGACGTCGGAGAGCGGGCATCTTGGTCTTGAAGTTGGCGAAGTTCCGGCGGGCATTGTGGATGCTCAACCCTGCCTCTGCAGCTGCAACCAACACTTCCACTATTTTTGCCTTGATATCCTCGTTCAGCGCATCTCTACATAGCTTCGCACGTTCGGATATTAGCTGGTAGTTGCATCACGATCGTGCTGCTTTACGCCTGCGTGTTTTGCATTCAAATAAGTATTTTTAAACTTGCTTTTGCGCAAGCTTTGTTATGAGCGTCATTTTCGATTATATAAAATTTCTCCGCGAAGTTATAAGCTAGAACTAGTGCGCTGCGGTTAATGAAAAAGCTGGATAGCCAGATCATTTCTTGGTAGCAAACATGTATAACACCTATTTACAAAGACAGTGTGCAAAGTTTTTGGGTAAGGAAAGGCTACGAAGACTGGTTAACCATGATCATTGGTTGCCCAAAAGTTGTCAATCCATCGCATTACCGATATTGAAGACCGATGAGAGACGTCGACAACAGAGGTGCAAGCAAAGTTTCGAGCGTTAAATTTTTTAACGAATTTTTTAACGGAAACTTTTCGTTCAGTTTCCGCTAAGTCGTGAAATTTCGTTAAACCATACGATTAGCTACAAACTAAATATTATTTCAAATGAGAAATTCAGGAAAAACGTTTTATGTTTCTACTCCAACAAGTGAACTTACTTCCTTACTTTGCTTTGATACATTGATGATTCTTTTGTCGGATGGTGGTCTTCTCAGCTGGGACCACAACTCGATCTCTGGCTGCTTGCATCCAGTGAGGCAGACTCCGCTCTCTGAAAGATCTTGAGAATGAGTCTGCCCATCGCGTTGGCGGTCGTCCCAGTGGTCTCTTATGGTCTCTCGGGAGCCGCTCTGTGACACGGAGACTCCATCTATCGTCCTTTCGTCGAAGCAGGTGTCTGGCCCAGCGATATTTGGACTTCTTCATGTACTGCAACGGGTCTGCTAATTGCGACTTCTCCCGTAGCTCTGAACTTCGTAGGCCTTCTTGCCATTGCTGACGAAGGCTTGTCCTTAGAAGACATCTCTCCAGTGCACGATGCGTAGTTTGCATCGCTCTGACGATTGTCTTGTTGTCGGGCCAGGTTTCCGTCGCGTAGCACATCACAGGCAGTACAGAGGCGTTGAATATCGAGGCCCTGAGGCCGGCATCCTTGACCTGATCGGTGGCTTCGCGAATCGAAAGGCTGCCTGTACTGCGCGTGACGACGACAAGTGAACAACTAAAGTTAGACGCACGCAATGTAATATACTACAAAGTAAGAAATAATTCACCAACAACAGTGAGTGGACTGAAAATAAACCAGCTATCAACAAGAAATTAGAGTTCCAATTAGATCAGCCAGACACCGGAGTCTGTACTCTTTGCTAGTTTTCTGCGAAACCATTTCGCGTGATTGTTCTACGAGCATGTACATACATACAATCTCGATGCGGGCAAAGTAACGAAGGAACGGCGCAATAGGCTCGGGGGCGGTCACCTTGTACATAGTGGATATTCACCTTGGCAATAAGGCAAATGTATGTCCAGTTACATCAGAAATGGCGTTGCTCAGTCCGTCATTGGGGTAGGTCTCAACGATGCAGCATGAATCTTTCTTGTACAGCACAAAACGTTGTGCAGGGATGTAACCGCGGAAGGAAATAATAAAAATGCAATTGGAAGCCTACAAGTGGAATGTTAGCGTTCAGAAAAAGTAGCCTTCCAATTTTTCGAAAATTATTTGAAGCATGTCCAACGGCCGAGAACCTCGGTACTTGGTCTCGACTGTTCCAGGTTGCGAGCAAAAATAATTTGGGATAAGCAGCGCCAAGTAGGGATAGACAGATCTTACGAGGAGACCAGAACAGCATTTTAGTAGATTCGTTTACGTGCTTGGTATTTTGGTGAAAAACTTTTCTAGCTTCCAAATGTGCTACTTCCAAAAATTCAAATACGCCATAGAAGCAGAAAAATAGAGAAATAGAATTAAAGTAAAAATGGAATAAAATATGAGAATAGAATCAAAGTAAAAATAAAATAATATTTGCGCACTGTGGCCCAGGTCACAGAGACAAGCCCATAGGTCAAACCCATTTGGCATTGGAGTGCAATATCTTCTCGCCAGGGCTTTTCGTACTTGTCGACGAGAGCCACAGGAGCGATTGGTCAGTCAGTGAAATCGCTACATTCGCTCCCATCGCGAACTAGGAGCAGGCTCCTACGGTTGTGTTAGAGCGGATTGTGTCTGTTTAGCCTTACTGATTTCAATAGCTTCTCAGGAGAGACCTAGTCGAAAGGGCGAGGCCTGCAATACTAGTGAAGACTAAGAGGACTAAGAGGTGATGTGATAAACTTATTAAAAAAACAGTCCGTTAAAAAATTCGTTAAATTTCTGAAAATTTCCGTTCAGTCGTCAAGCCAGATTTTTATTTTTATTTTTTAAAATGCCGTTAATTCGTTCAATTCGTTGAATTGTTAACCGTTAAATGCGCATCAGTGTTCGACACCCTAAGAAAATTAAGAACGTTTGTACACCTCATCTTCTTGATTTATTTATTTATTTACACTAGCACTGAACTGTGCGCAATTACATAGTACAGCGTCCAGTTTAAACGGTGTTTGTGGAAAGAGCTAAACCCTCACCAATTTAACTTTTTCGTTAATATATAGATGGTGAAGGCAAACTTTATGTTCATTAATGCGTACAAGTGTGGCTTAAGTGTTCCGTCTGATATAATCATATATTATATCATAACATATTAACCCCAATGCCTTCCGTTTTAAAGAATTATTCATTTATTCATTTATTTATTAGTCTTCTTACGTTATGTGAACATTGCGAAGGCAATAGCGATATCAATACTCTGATTCCGTGGAAGTCATTTCACTCCTCAAGGGTTTGGGGAACATCATTCCATTAATACTCATACGCACCATCAGTCTCATGACAAAACTTGCTGCGATGACGTTGAAGGGCAAGCTAAAGTAATGTACTAAAATAATATACAAGAGATGGAACGGGGCGGTTTTTTTAAAAATCAGCCCACCTATGGTGTGCTTCATTATCTTCAAACCACACTTGGTCGGAATTCATGGCTAGACAACACCTAAGCGTCATGTTACAAGCTTTTACAACGATGTCTTGTTGCGGTGAAAACTCTAGTGCTAGGCGGGTCTCGAACTCGCACCTCCTGCTGACCGGGAGGTAATGCTTAACGCCATTACATCACCGTTGTTTCACCTAACGCATCATCGTCTTGTTATAGTCTTACGTTCTTAGGGGAGGCAAAGCTCATGTTCAGCCTAGGATTATAAAGCTAGTTGAAACGTACGGTGTATTGGCTACTTAACCAAAAAACAATGATGCTTACTGTCGTTACACACCATTAGAGGGAAGTTATAACGACGATGACAAGAACTGTGTGCCACCTCGTGACATTGCTTCCGATGCGTGCCATTCTGTTCTTCCAGTTCACTGAAAGCTCCACCAATGTACACACTGTCGCACACATTTCAAGTGTTCTATGCGTGTCGTAGCCATATGGTCAATGTAACAGTTTAAATTGTTCTAGATCTTTCGTTCGCGATGAAGAAAGGGCACATTCGCACGTAGAGGTTGTTCAGGAACCAACAGATGGTTAAGAAACATGACAAGAACTATCGAGGCATGACATAGACGTTCATCGCCAGTTACCCCTCTCTCCAGACCAGAACTGAGCTATTTAATAACCTATAAATAATCGATTTAGAACTGCGTCACAACCAGGTCAAAAGTTCGTAGAAAACTGATAATTGGCGCGAAAGCAACTTCCTTAAAGCCAAGAAGGTCGCTGCAATATCGGACCAGTCCCACAGTAGCGCACTCCTCAAATTTTATTCAAAGTCCTCTTCGCAATCGGACGATTTGTATGACACCACTCAAAATTGTCATTAGATCTGCGGAGAGTTGCCTCACCAACGAAGGAATGGGCATTTTAGTAGTTAGTAGTTTTAGTCCAGAGTATGCATAGCAACTCAGGAAAGGGTGCTTGAACGCAGTCGGAGGAGGTGCCAGCTGTCCCACTCACCTGATGCCACCAGATTCTTGGTTCGGATTTCCCGCCGAGGCCAAACAAGCCTACCATCACTTCGGGGTAGATGGTTTGGTTCCAGATTTGTATGGAAACGAACGGCGTTGAACTGTTCATCGGCTAGCAACCGCAAGTCATTGTATAGGCCACATAGGTGTTCAAAGTACCCCGCGACAAAAGTAGAATGCGTGGCGCATCCCAAAAGGAATTGAGTAACGCCGTTTTAATCCTTTATCCTCTATTCTTTAATTAAGGAAAATTTTTTAGGAGGATTTTACGATATTTCGCCGTAGCTGTTTTAGTGGTAGCTCAGAAGTGTTAAAGAAGACATTCAGCGGTTTGTTTAGGTTAGTGGCTAGAGTTCACCGTCTACCTAATGGACAAAGCTTGAAAAAGACGTCCTGCTGCCTCCAGGCATGTTTAATAGTGAGGTTTCTTATGAAATAAATTTGCGCATCTCATCAGTAGTTCGCTCTATCATCCTATCCTCTCTCAAACTGCGAAGTTTTTGCGAAGGTTGATCTACTCTTATGCATTGATTTCGACCCCCAATTTACACATAATTAAAATAAGAGGAATACTGACCTATAATAAATAATTGTCATGTACCTCAAACTTTAAAGTGTAAAAGGCGATCTCGAATGAGTGAAGGAATGCAGTATGCAGCCGATGTGAATAAATTATTACACAGTATTGGGTTGATCGAAAAGTCTTGCAACACTTTACGCTACTGTCTGCTAAAATTGTTAAAGCTCTTACAGTATTGATCTTGTGTGGCGACGTCACAGCAAATTCTCGAAGCTTCCTTAAACATACTATATAAGGCCTCGTCAAGTACATTACCAGACGCGTCTTTTGAATAGGCGCCACAAAAACCGCGATTTTGCGGTTTTTGCGCCTTTTTGATATAACCCGCCTAATTCATCCACTTGAAAAACAAAGGACATATTTGAGCTTAGGAGCTCGAGCTCTATCGTTTGGTATACATATTTCACATGTAGCCATGAAAATGACCGAAATTGGAAACTTGCACTCCATTGCGAAGGTCGGTAGCGGACCGGACGAGTTGTCGGTCGCAAGTCGTCGAAAACGGTTGCACGCTTACACTTCCTCCTAATTTGAGGTGTTTTGAGGAACGGCTGGTACCGTTCGATCTACACAAACATGCTCGAAACTTCGCCAGATCACCACGTTTTCGCATTGGATGGTCAAAATGACTGAAGCAGAATTTTGCGATTAGGAAGCTTATATTCCAGGACTTGCATGATCTCGGAGTATCTCGAGCATGGCGTAAAGTGTTTTGTCATGCCAGAAAACCTCTGAGAGTGTGCCGTGCACAATGCATACAGGATCGAACCTACCAATCGAGGGGGTGGAACAGCTTGCTTGCTGAGTGAGCGTTTATCGAGTTTTATTCCACGGTGGACCGTTGCTATCGGCGCTTCAGGGCTCTCTCGAAGATCGACCTCGTTCCGTACGCCCCCTGCTAGACTCAGAAGGCATGCCTTACTGGGAGTTGCTGGATAGGAGACCACAGTCACAGCAGCGTCTGTCTACGCCATCCAGCTCCAGAACTAAGCCGATGCCATGCGCCAAAAACGTCCAGAACGGGAAATGTATACCTGCAGCACAACAACGCGCGTCCGCATGTCGCAAAGTGAGTCGTGAGATATTCCATGATCGACTGTCGTTGAATCTTGCCATGACGTTGATACCAATCGGACAGTTCGAGCTATGGAGCCAAGATTGTTAACCACACTTTATTCGGCTGACGTTTCGGCGTAACCACCTTCTTCAGAGCCTGGAAAAGTCAAGCGAGGTTTGAAAGGTTACTCGTCCAAGAACTATTTCAAGTCACAGGAGTTTCCGGAATTAATAGGAGAAGGAGACGAAAGGGGAGTGAGACAGCCCAACTAACCTTATGGAAGCAGCCAAGAGGCTGGTGCGTGAGTCGTGAGAAAATCCAGGAGTTATACTGGGAATTTCTGCCGAATCCACTGTACCCTCCAGACCTCGCTCCTTCTGACTACCATCTGTTCAGAGCTCTGGAGCAAAATCTTCGAGGTAGAGAGTTCGATAATCGACGTCAACTGGAGGTTTCTGAATTCTTTTCCTCACAGCCCTCGGAATTCTGGCGGAAAGGAATTGAAAGGCTGCCTGAAAAATGGGCCAGGAATATCTTAGACTTAGATGGGAATATATCGTTGACTGAGTTTCTGTTTTAGCGAATAGGGACAAATTTAAATATTGATGTGCTAGTGTTGCAAGAGTTTTCGATAGTAGTATAATGTACAAAATAACGTTTTCGCTATTCTACAAGCGTCTGTAGAATGCACTAACTATCTATTTTTTAAACTCATAACTTTTGAAGCTTCTGTGCAGGGAAACACAGCTTATTCCAGGAGTACTTTGCCAGAAGGGTTCAAAAAACAGCAAGAGTAATGGGTTCTAGAAAGGTTAAAAACTTTATTATTGGCTGATTTTTGGATAGACCTATGTACATTTACATACGATGCGCACTGGATCGGTAATGTAATTATGAATAGGGGACACAGTATTTGTCTTACGAGCTGAGAGCTTTTTATCGAAATCGAAGGGTGGTACAGCCATAATGAAAATTTACAGAAGCGTCACATTGCATACATAAATTTACAATTTGAAAAAAATCTGGTGTTTGCATTAATTGGGCCATACCTATAAAAGCAGGGCCAGAGTTCTTCTCGTCATTATTCTACGGGATACTCCAGCTCGCCACTTTATTCGTGGTCCAACTGGACTAGCCACTGGAATTGTTTTATATCGTTAGAAACGTACATACGTTTCGGCTAGGCTCCTCACCACTGAGTTGAAAATTTGCACTGCTAATTCTAGCAACTTCTGGGATCTACGTAAGCGTATACTTTAGAAGCCCTTGGAACTAATCCCGGCTGGATAAGTAAGTCTCAGTTACTCAAAATTGTAAGTGAGAAAATGTGAGTCTCCGAAGAGTCGAATGCCTTTCCCAGGTCGGTATAGGCATGCGGACCAAACCGGAAGGCAGGAAACCTTTCTCTATGTCGACTAGTTTTGTTCGGAACCTTTCCTTTTCCATGCAACGGTCACGACCAACTTTTTAAAGAATTTCTGCATGAAGCGTTCTTTGATCATGTCCTCTCTCAAAAAAAAATTGCATCCGCAGTTTGTTAAAAATCATTCGGTATTTCTATTCAGATTCAATAAGAAAGCCTGCTATTTCTATAAACACGAATGCGGCATCTACTTTTCAGTATTCCGCTTTTCGCTGTCTGTGCTGTTCTAGTACGTGAGTTTCGCGTTTTAGGATTACTGCATAATGATTTTTAGGTAAGTATAATAAATACTAAGATGCTGTATGCTGTCAGCTCGTAATCCTTTTCCAAATCATTTGGACATTAGTATGCGTTCTACATTTTTGAAACAGCATTTTAGACTATTGTGATTTCGAGGATATTTTGAGATAACCGGAGTTTAAGCGCACATCAGCCATTACAAACAGCAGACGTTACCGATTAGATCTGCGCTTGCAGTCTGCATAAAAATTCGACCAATCAGGGATTGGACCAACTTGTCAGTACACTATAAGAAAATATAATACAGGATAATAAATGAAGGAACAACATGCAGCACAAACCTCAATTACAGTGCATCGCTATCCACTTACAAAAACGTAGAAGAATAAATAAATAGATAAACAAATATTTACCCTGTCTAGAGGTAGAAGACCAGTAGAGAAACGCTTAATCTCCTAGAAGTGTACGATTGTGATCCATTCCTACACTGGATAGCAGTTTTTTTAATGAATTAGCCAGCATAAGGTAACATAAGTGGGTAAAGGAGTAGTCATTAAAGGTTGGTAAAAATGCTCAGCACCGTAAAAGACCAGATGGCAGTGCGTTTGTAGTTCCTACCGCGTAAATAAATTGGAACATGGAACACTTAATGATTTTGGCAACACTCTCAATAATTGCTGCTACCAAAAAATTTCCCAAGGAACCGGACTTTTACTTTCTCATTTCGTTTGCAAACTCAAAGCACTATGTAGCATTTTTTCAAAAATTAGATAATTAATTTCTAATTATATGCTTAAGAAGACAAACCAAATTTTTCTTACTTATTCATCACACATGTTGTTTTCTACTTTAGAAAAACGCCCAGGTTCGTACGGTTGTTGGAGTAATAGATTAAGGAAGCATATGTAAATATCACCACAAAAAAAATAAAAAATGATATTATCCAACAAAACTCTTCAACAAAACATGAAGGAAACATAAAAATAAATCTAGTTTTTAGATCAGCTGCATAAAAAAGCTGCTTCTAAAAATCACAAAATAGATAAACTGAGCAATCTGTTAAACTCGCAAACAAGGTACAGAAACGGAACGCCTAAACATGCTAAAAGTACCTTCCTGAGCAACAAAAAAAGAAAAATTATAGCAGTTGATAATGAATTCGTTCCCTTTTTCAGTCATTAAAATAGTAACATTTTTTATGAGAAGCAGAGTTATCAAATGAAAGACAGAATAGAGATGGCACTACATACTGTAAAACAAGCATCAGGCCATGAGCTTTGCACCCATAGCACACTGGGACTGCAGGTTAAGGAGATGGATGAGCAGAATAATGCTTAGTGGGTAGCTGTCGTTATTCAGATTCGGATTGTGATCCTGTAACACGCAATAATTCAACGCATCACTTTCTGGTCAACTTCAAGTACTGTGACGGAATCAACACGAAGACTGGAAAATATGCAGAGGGCGCTCGCGTGAAGGCAAAATGCCCAAAAAGAAGACTCGCTGTTATTGGGTGACTTTTCGTTAATAAAGTTGCGAGGAGTGTCTGGAAAGGAAAATATTGGAACGAATTGAAACTTTATAGGGAGGACAAGTCGCGCTGCACCAAAAATAAATGGGAACCGGAACTTGGACGCTGTCCATGTAAGTTCTTTTGGTTTCTAGCGGAATGTAATAACAAAAAACAAATTGTAGAGGGCAATATGTAGGTAAAAGATGTTTGAAATAAAACATGAGGGAAGGTCAAGCTGTCCCGTCGACTTTTAGCGTCAGCACATAACAATAGTACATTAGAATATATCATTACATCTCGTAAAATCGTTGGTTTCCTGAGCTTCACTGTTGTAACTTCGGTTGTGTAGTTGTGAAGCTCGATTTAGCCAATGCGTTATTGACAAAGTTTCCAGCTTTAGGCCTTTCTTCAGGTCTAAAAACAACAGTGCTGCAGATTATATACAACATATATCATACAGACCTACAATTCATCACAGACCTGGGAATTGTGGGGTAGGAGGAACTGTGAGGTAGTGTCCTCCTACCCCACAGTTCCCAATTCTGTGATGAGTTGTACGTCTGTATGATATATGTATGTATATAATCTGCAGCACTGTTATTTTTAGACCTGAAAAGGGCTTAAAGCCCGAAACGTTGTCAATAAAGCATTGACTAAATCGAGCCTTACAACTACACAACCGAAATTACAACACCCGCTTAACAGTGGTCTCGCTTTGCTAGTCTCTACATACAGCTCCTACCAAACTGAACAATTTTCAGATGTAGCAACCTAGACGATTGCAACGTGAAGCTATCTGGACGAATGTAGTGCAGCCCGAGAAGGCGCTAACTCTCTTGTGCACCAATATCAAGTTTTAAGGTTCCGATCCCGGTCTATTCAACGACTATTTCCTTACGTAGTTGGTGAGTTTGTTCTAAGCTGCCTGAAAGGGACAAAAACACTAAATTCCTCACTGTTGGTCTTGTCATTGTGAGGGTCACATTTCCTCTGCGACATCCCTTAAAAGTATTATGCCTGGCAGATCCAAAGCACAGATTGATGGACGCCAACTGTTATTCTTTATTGCTACAATATCTTTAGCAATCCTTATTAGCAAGATCTGTCTTGCAGAGTGACACCACTCACAGTTAACCTCGACATGGATATGTGTTTTTGTTGATTTGCTAGGCTGAGCAACGAGACAGTTATACGGCTTTATTGGCCAATATTTCAGTTGGATCTATTCCTCAGAGTGAAAGGTTTGAAATCGTGATCAGTGGAGACACTCCAAGTTCCACACCTAACCGCAGTTCTCTGATGTCGCAGCGGAAGCCGCGCAGTGGTACAGGATAGGCGTACCATCATCTCCATTTTCTTTAGAATCCGTTCCGCTTCGATGGCAGGCTTCGCTCTTCTGGTTGGTGACACCAATTCTCCCGATCAAATGCTTTATCAGAAGCCACACCAGCTATCTTTAAGTGTAGCGTATCTAGCCAACGTTGCTTCGGGCATCCCCTGGGCCGCTTTCCAATGTCCTCAAGGTTCAGGCCAATCTTACACGATGTAGTGTGAGGTCAAGCATAGGGCAAGACTTTTGATCGCAGCAAAACATTCTGTGACAACAACAGGGGATAGATGTCCCACTAAATATGCCTCAACCTTGAAAAATTCAATACCTTATATTTGAAAGCCTGACCAATCGAGAGAATCTAGGTATCGTACCTCACTGTGGTCCATCGAAGGGCCTTAGATAGGTTGGAATGCGAGTGCGAGTATGAGGTAGGCGCAGACATGCGCATTATATGGAGGAATTCCCATCTCGGCTGTTCTTGGAGTCCCCGGAATATATCTCAAGAGCCTCAACCGATTTGCGCGCCGACGTTCAAACACTGCGCTTCAGGATGTTTCGTTTGCGGTGGCTCATGCTCACTGTCAACTTTAAGATCCAGTTAGTCCGCAACCTCCTGTAGACCGTGTTTGCTGGATGCCTAACTGTGTGATGTGTTCAGCCAGGAAAAGTGGTGACTTCAGCGCATCAGATTTAGCCTTTGGTGTTGAGATGGGGATTCTGGGGCACAAGCTTCATATGTCAGCGCGCCAAGCAGTTCAGGTATTCTGGATCTATTCCAAGGATGTGTGCACGCCGGAAGCAGGGTGAAGTATAATCCTGCCATCTATGTATAACACGCGAGCTCAAACCTCAGCCTTAAATTCAAACCTGCGGTACACCTCGGTGTGCGATCGCCGACAGATTCCGCGAAGCTGGCTTTTGATGCTACCTCCTGCTACGACCACCTCCTTAGCGCTAACGACCACTCCGACACAACTAGGTTGTCCTGAACCTTGAAGTCCCTGGAAAGCGGCCAAGAGGTTGCCCGAAGCGACGTTGGTTAGATACGCTGCAGCTGGACTTGGCTGGATATGTAGTTGGTGTGCTTCCCGATCAAGCATGTGATCGGATAAATGGCGTATCCACACCAGGAGAGCAAACCCCGCCATCAACCGAAACGGATCATAATGAAAATGATGATGGCCTGTACCCATGTGTGGCTTCCGCCTCTTTCCGACTGTGGTTAGATGTGACACTTTTATTGTATCCACTGACCACGACTTCGTAATTTAGACACTGAATCCTGTAAAGCTGAAACGATATTTGATTTGATAGTCTCTAAGAGATTCCACACTTTCAGAATCTGACTGAGGAATTCGATCCAGGCGAGACGTTAGTCGATAAAACAGTATAACAACCTTCTTGCTTAGCCTAGCAGACCAACAAAAACACATATCCGTGTCAAAGTTAACGGACAGTGGTGTTCCTCTGTGAAACAGATTTTGCCAACCAAATATTTTTGAAGATTTTGCATATTGAATTTGCATTTTAGATTAAAAATAACAACTGGCGTTTACCAATCTATGTTTGGGATGCGCCACGCATCCTGCTTTTAAGGGATATCGCGGAAGCAATTTTGAATATGAATGTGACCCTTGCAAAGACAAAACCAGCAGTGAGGAATGCACAGTTTTTCTCCTTTTCCAGGCAGCGTAGAACAAATTCATCAACAATAAATCAGTGATTATGTCCTTACGAGTAAGGACATAATCACTGATTGGGCTGCGATCCGAACCAAAAAACTAAGGTGCAACCGACAGTTGATGCCTCCTTCGGATGCATTACTACAGGGGTGTGCGTTTACCGGCTAACGATTTACCGGTTTAACGGATTCACCGGCATTTTCGCGATAAATTCTTTTAACGAAAATTTCCGGTAAATTCCCAAATTTACCGGAAAATTTAACGACTTTTTTCTTTCAAAATCATGTTCCCATCTATCGAATGGAGAAGGAAACACACTATCGATCTCAGCTTAGAAGTGATTGCTTCTATCTTCTCTGATAACTTGCTATTAGCGTTCGTGGTTGTCGACCTCATTAAAACATCCATGCCCATATCAGGAGGCGGAGATGGTGCGCTCCAGTGTGAAAGCGCGCTCCACAATAGTACCTGGCGCTGACATTTCCCACACGACATGAAACAATTTCGACTAGAGATATTGAAGCTCTCAGAATAAACGATCGCCAGAGGAATAAGAAGAAGATACGCTCATGTCTTGTTCCCGTAATTTAGTCCAGATGTAAGGCATCGGAATGTACTCCGCTAGTCTACCTGATCTGGTGGACTCTTAGGCCTCGTGCATACTTCCCGTCGCCGCGATGGAACCACGGCGACGAATTTTGCAGAGCGACGCGAAAGAATTTGAATTTCTCTGTGCTCGTCGCATCGCCCATCGCTCTGCAAGGGAGCGCGACGGCGATCCGTCCAGGATCAACGCTAAACACCGCGCGCGGCGCGAAAAAGTATGCCATGCCCGCGATGGGCGTGGGAAGCCATCGCGCATGCCGATCGCCACTGTTGCGGTGGCCACGGCGAAATTTCCTTTGGCTATTCAACCGCTAGCGACGGAATGGCCATAAACTGAGCGCCGCGATGGCATCGCGGCGATGGAAGTATGCCCCCGGCCTTAAGTTGTTTCCCGTATAAGAAGAGGAAGAAATTCGCTACCATGCCACATTTCGTTCTTTTTTCTGACGTTCCTGGCTTTGCTCCAAAGTACAGCTTAATAGTTCAGAAAAGTGGTAGTGCAAGGTGTAGATCATTCCTTCATCGAATGAAACTATGATAATTGTGATAATTTCAAAAAGCAGTTGAACCATTAATCCAGAAAGAAATATAATAATATTCGATTGAATGTCGGTTATTCCAGAAATGTTTTTGAGTTCAATTAAGCTGTTTTAGAGTTTTAATTAAGCTTCTATCTTTTTTAAATCACTCACAATACAGATCACTACACTTCTGCATTGTTAGGCTTCCGCTTGCTTTGATTGCTTTAAGATGACGTATGCATAATAAAACGAAGATGATATTGTATTTCTGAACGTGACGATGTTTTGGTGAAAAGCTTTGTGCTTCTTTTATATTACCACCGCTTAAAACCAGTTGTTTTTAAGGGATTATTAAATTTAAAAAAATTGACGACTTTACCGAAATTTACCGGCGAATTTTCGCATTAAAATTCGCGGTAAAAAACTTAGCGGTGGCTAGTCAGCGCACACCCCTAATTACCACATATCCCGTGCTGAATTACTAAACCAATAACTCACTAATTTATTAATAGTATGCAACTAATAATGGATTCGGCATTTATTGGGCAATCCTTTTATTCATACTTCCTTAATTTTCTCGTCCACTCAGTACATTTTCCACTTTCAGATTCGTGCGATATTAGGGACTTCACCAAGAAAGATGGTTTGGGATACGCATTTACACAGGCAAGACCTGGTTACGAGGATCCAAACTTCTACAATGAGTTTTGGAAGTATAACGGAACGGAAGTCAACGCTTTTTGCGCAAAAGGATTGATCCCAGGTGAGGAGCTTTCATGCTACACCTTACTCAAAGGATTGATTAGCATTTCCAATGTATGTTTTTCTAGTGTGGAGTGGAGGACACCACTGGCGATGCATGGATGGCAAATGGGTCGCAGATGACAAGGAATACAGTTGGTGCAAGCATTACTAATGATGTATGAGTGTTTCGAATAAACGTGGTCCTCTTTCTAATTTATTTATTTATTTATACGTGAAATTCACGCGAAACATAAAAATAAACAATTCATGGGGATACTAAGAGAAATGTTAACAAAAAAATCTCAAAAAGAGAATGTGGTGAACAAGAAGAATGATTGAACATATATTTCTACAATTATAAAAAGGTAAGCAATTAAGCGCTTTGGAAATGTCTGTCTAGAAGCCTTTTGAATTTTCTCAAAGAGTCAGGAATGGGAGATGTTTTCGATAATTTGATGAATTTGGAATCAGCCCTTTGTGTGAAGAACGTGGCACGCAGAGAAGTCCTAAATCTTGGAAGATGAAGCTTTGCCTGTTCACCTCAAGTGGTGGGAGGTAAAATAGTGTTAAACTGTTCCACAGATAGACCCGATTGAATTTAGAATTTTGTAGATCATGATGGGGTCGTACCGTTTTCTTCGAATAGCAAGCGATGTGATATTAAATATTTTATTGCGTACAGGAGCAGGCGGTATGCTGGAGTACTCATACCCATGAAGCCTTATCCACAACTTTCTAGTAAAGTGGTCTTGAACTGCTTCAAGTTTTATTATATTGCGACTCGAAGACGGATTAAATACGGTTGCATCATAGTCAAGTTGTGGTCGTACATAGGACTTATACGCTGAAACTAGATGTTTCACTGAATTAGTGCTCATGGACTTGAATATGTTGTGGATAGTTCTATTAGCTTTACTGGATACATCATCACAGTGAGTATTAAACAAGAGCTTGGGATCAATAAGAAAAACTAGATCCCGAACGATGTCCGTGCTGCTGAGTTGGGACTCTCCAAGGTAATAAGTGTGCCTATTTTCAGAACTTCCAAGGTGGAGCAGCTTCGTTTTAGGTGAAGAGAGTGGAAGTTTCCATGTCGCCGACCATTCAGCAATAGCGTTAGCAGCAGATTGGAGTGCAATACAATCTTCAGTCTTTTCAATACTTTTGTAGATCTTTATATCGTCCGCAGACATTTTGCAAGACACATTATACCTTTGAATCACTTCTGGTATTTCAGAAGTATAGACGATGAAAAGAGTAGGAGACAAAACTCCACCTTGCGGCACTCCACTTGTAACTGCATATGATTCTGATAATAAGTCATTAATTCTGACTTGAAGAGACCTTCCTGATATATGTATATATTTTTATCCAGTTAGCTACTCAAGGATGCAAGCCTATTCTGTGTAGCTTGGAAAGTAGATGATCAAAAGGAACCTTGTCAATGCCTTAGTAAAATCGAAAAATACAACATCAATGTTAATTTTGCGGTCTTGTCGCGAACGCGATGATCGCTCCCTTTCAATTCCATGCTCCGCGGTCACCGGTCCCGTAGCGGCGCCCTGATGAGGTGTTCGATACGATGCGATGCGGCCTGCAGCCGCAGCGCATCCTTTCGATCGCTGCCGCCCCGCCGGTAAGTCCTTAGCATGCATGATCACTCCAGTGTAGTCGTGCCGGGTCGCGCACTGGGCGGACCCGGGTAAACCGACGTATTGGTATTATATTGCTGCATTGTGTGTATTGGGCCTAGTGTCATTTCATGAGGGGGTGCAGTCGGTCCGGACCCGGCTGTATTGCGCAGCATGCACCTGTGAATTGGCTCCGCCCCTTAAGATAGGCTCCGCCTCCTGGATCGCGGGTCACCACGCGGCACCCCCAACTGGGCTTGAGGACGCAGGGCATGGGGTGTTGCGCTCCCGCTCCTTGGGCAACGGGCTCCCAATGGACATAGCCGACAAAGGGCAACCGCCGATTCGCCACAGGTCTAGCGAACTCGTCCAATCATTAAGGACTGCAAGCATCGCAGTTTCTGTAGATCTCCCTGATCTGAATCTATGTTGATTTTCAGGTCAAACGTCGTTAGGTTCGATATGCCTAACGATAGCTTTTTTTCAGCACCTTCAAACACTCTACAAAAAACTGACGTAATGCTTATAAGCCGGCAGTTGGATGCTAGAGAGCAAGGTGGCTTCTTAGGAATAGAGAAACGTATGAGTGTTTCCACCTCTTAGGCACAGTGCCGTGCATGAAACTGAAATTGAATATGTGTCCCAAGGGATAAGCAACCGCAGCTGCGACATTACGAATAAAGTGCGGAGGGAGCTCATCAGGTGTTCAAAAGAGGGTGAAATGTTGCGTAACATTACATAAATGTCTTTCTTATAAAACCACACTTTGCTATCCCTCAGCGATGGAACACAAATATCTAGTTCAGCCCAGGAGTAGTGAAAGTGGTCAGAATAATACTTCGCAAAGTTCTTAGCTAGCATAGCTGCGTGAGCTGAATCAGAAGTTGCTGAGTTGTCATCCTCATCATTTAATGCAGGAATTTGAACGTTTTGCCTTAATCTCGAGCTTAGAAATTTGTAGAACGGAATTTTTCTCAGATTTTTAAAACCTTACGTTCTATGTAGTTGTTGCATTTTCAAAGTAAACGATCGAACTTTTCACTAGTAGCTTTAAATTTATGAACGTTTGCCAGAATAGGATTCTTTTGAGGTTCATTCGAAGCTTTCTCTTTGAGGTCACGAAGTCTGCGAAGATTTGGTGGAATGTTATCATGAAGTAAAGCGCTTTTCTCAGTAGGAATAAACTGATCCACGCAACAGTGTAGAACTGATAGAAAGAATTCGTACTTGTCATCAATATCCGTGAAATCGTCTAAAAGTAATCGCCAGTTTAGGGAAGTAAAAAATTGACAGATATGTCCATAATTGGCTTTGAGATAACATACGTTTTGCCTCAATTTAAAGCAATTTAAGGTTGATCGGATTACATATGTAATACTCAAATGGTCACTAGTGCCAATTAGAGAGTTTATCATAAAAAATCCTACTTACGTGACAGATTTATGACAGTTAAAGTAAGACATTCGTTTTCGAGAAATTACAGATGCTCTAGCGGAGTACCTCAAGGGGCCGTTTTATCACCACTTCTTTTTTTAATGTACACTCATGATTTGCCAAAAGCCCTCATGTCCCATTCTGCTATTGGTGTCAAGGCTTTTGCTGACGACGTAAAAATCTATGCTGCTTATGACAGCTTAAACAGGTCAGAGGTACATGCAGCTCTTGTCAATGCAGTTGAAAGAATTAACGTATGGACTAATCAATGGAACCTCCCACTCAACGTAAGCAAAAGTATGGTGATGCATATTGGTAGCTCTGCTCCTATGGATTTCTACGTCAACGGTGTTGCTATGTCGAGAAGTAATATTGTCAAAGACCTGGGTATAACATTTGGTGCTGATCTCAAGTTTTCTAAGCATATCGATTGTGTAACAAAAAAGACATCTAGAACCATATTCATGATTTTCCGCAATATCAAATGTTCAGATGTGCCATTATTATTACGACTTTATAAGGCGTATGTATTGCCTCATGTTGAGTACGGCACACATGTTTGGTACCCTGTTCTCAAAAAAGATGTTTTGAAAGTTGAACAAGTACAAAAACTCTTTACCCGAATTTTATGGTACCGATTCACCGAATGTTCTGACCCCTCTGCACTGCCAAACTATAAAGAGCGCTTGAAAATATTTTTCTTACGTTGTCTAGTCTGTAGAAGATTACTGGCCGATCTATCGCTTTGCTATCGCATTCTAAAAAAAGAGGTTAAGCTGTCTGCAAGCAAATATTGGATATTTTGAGCCAGTAGCCCTAGAATGAACAACTTCAATATCCATTATAATAGAATCCATAAAAAACATTTTTCTACTGTCTTCAATTGGTTTTTCTATCGCTGCGCAAGACGTCTAAGCCTTCTACCAACTGAACTGTTCCAGGCGAGATCAGTGATCATTTTTAGGCGCAATTTAATGAGGTTAGATCTTCCGCACTTACTTAGAATCGATCATTTTTGTTAACAATTAGACTCTTACAGACACCACGCTTGCTGCTCTCGTCTCGCACACTATTGTTCATGGTCATGACTGCCATTCGAAAACGAAGAATAAGCTCCGAATTCCATATGGGAGGAGAAAGCATGACAAACACCTCATTTACGTAGCTTCTAGCTTGATTGTTGTATGGTGTTTCTCGTTCCATCACTTCACAAACAATAAGAATCGTAACTCGCAACAGAAAATCTCTTTACTCTCTTCAATTTTCACTATTTCTTAAGCTTTTAATAATTATGTACTGTTTCAGATATGGTATCGGCACTGAAGCATTAGCACGTTGCAATTCATCATCCTTATCTCAACATCCTTATCATAATCTCTCCTCCAAAGTCTCTGTATTCCATTTTTGCAATTGAGAGCTTGTTTTGTTGCTGAATCGTAAGTGATCATTTTTTTACGATTCATTGAATTTTGCTTCAGTGACAAACATGAATCGAGAAACACTCAAGTTCGTTAAATGTTATGTTTTTCTTCGATTCATTCCTTTTCTTGTATAGCGCACAAACATGTGCAATCAATCAATCAATCAATCATAATATTCCTTATTAGGCCAGTGTGGCTACTAAGAATCAAATCCAAAATGTGGTTGCCGCGAGTTGGATGACGGATATTCTGCAGAAACTTGTTAGAATTACACATGCCAATGAAACATTTAGATGTAGAAGAAACAGCAAGAGGTGAAGATTGTGACTGTCAATGTCGGATAAATTAAAGTCACCTGTAATTACAAATTGAGCATCACATAAGGTTAGGTCACTTAAAACTTTAGCAATATTGTACCATTAAGATTACAACTGGGAGTTCTGTAGACGACAACTATCCTAATATTGATGTCATACAATTTTAGGTCACAACATGCAACTTCGAATGACTCGGGAACAGGTTCAAGCCACACGAATGATAAGCCATAAATTTCCTTGCGAGAATGAGTACACCGCTACACTCTTTTTTTCCTTATTGTCACATCTAACATTATTGAGGTTTTTAAGCTCTTCACCTATGAGTGGTTCCAAATCATAATTTTCATTTAGCCACGTTTCTGTAATCGTAACCAGGTCGTTCTCGGAATTACTAATGGCAAATTTCAAATAATACCTATTTTTCTGAAGTGAGCGTGCATTAAAATAAAGACATTTAAGACTTGTAAAAGATTTCCGAAGACGGCCTAATGGTTTACCGGGGCAGTAGGAGATTGTTGCGGCTAAGTATTTGAATTGTTAGCTTTAGAGGCAATGCGAGCCAGCCTAGCTTCTCGATTACGTTCCCTCTCCTCTTTTGTGAGTGAGAGGCGTATGAATACTCCTATGAGAGAAGGTCCGTAAGCGAGGAGCTCTCCTTATGAGAAGATTCTGTAAATAGGTGGAAGGAAACTCAACTTTGATAAGACAAGTGCGATCTTCTCGTGGTTTTCCGAATCTATAACCTTATCACGAGCACCATTGATGTCTAGATGATCCAGTATCTTATCAACAATGTCATTGTCGTACTTTGCTCTAACGGTAGGCAAAAGCTGGTCATATTCAACGATTCCAGACACAACAATAGGGCGAAGCCTTCTGTTTTCATCGCAACAACAATGAAAATTGTTTGAGCTAGGTGGAGTGGACCGCGATGAGAACAGCACGAGATAGTTCCAAAGCATGGTTCTCGTCAGGAAGACTGGGAACCTGATCATGAAGTTCTTGATTTCTTGCCAGAATAAGGCTCATTTGATCTTGCGTCAATATGTGGTTGAAATACCGGCACTTTTTGTCGGCTTGGAGCTGTTCAGGTGCAGAGTCAACATCCTTTGTCATGTAAGGATTATCGCTATCCGTCGGAGCAGTGATCTTTGTCTTCTTTGGCTGGGAAGTCGATGATGCAGACATCGTTGTTGAAGATGTCGTTGATCTCAATGAACACGCCAAGGATCGATGTCAAACTGTAGTAAACAGTGTTCTTTGTAAAGCAGAAATTTTAGCAAAATCACCTTTTTCGATGGCTTTAGGAGTTCAGGAGGCAAGAAGCAGAACACACCCACAAGGTTCTTCACGTGTTCTTCGAAGATCCGGGTTGAAACAGAGATCAGCGACTAAGTGATGCCACAGCCGTCAGAGCGTGATTTAGGCAACCGCTCACGAACCGACCAGATGCCGAATGAAATTATAAGTGAGATGGCAAGTTATCAGGTGCACTGCAGCAGTGATTCGCGTTGTCTAATACTCGCTATCAAACTAATGGCACCGGTCATTAAACACCCTGTACATTACGTTCTACTAGGTTGCTGCATATGAAATACCCAATTTTGCGACCTCAGTTGCTGGTGGCAACAAATGTTTCAGTCATTCTATACAGCTTCTGAAAGCGGAGAACATCCGCTTTCTCTCCAAACTATAGCTTTTGTGACATAATTGCCCCATCAGTCCTTAACGACGACCAACTCAAAGCCATGGTGGAAGCGGGTCTGCGTCAAACTGTGAAAGAGTCAGCACAGCACTTCCGCATTGACGGCAGCAGTATCAGTCGACACTTAATGCCATCGTAAAAGTAAAGAAATTGGATCTCGCACGAACTGACCGCCGGGCAGTGCCACGACACCTGTGTTTCGTAAAGGCTGCGCAATCTAATGAAGCCTTCTTGGACAGGATCGTGACATACGTGACATGAAAAACTAATCCTCTATGACAATCGTCGTCGCACTTTGCAATGGCTGACAAGAATGAGAGTCCCAAGAAAATGCTGAAGCCAAGTCTCCATCCAAAGAAGAGCATGGTGACCGTATGGTGGACAATGGCAGGTTCAGTCCATTACAAGGTCATAAAGACTGGGAAGACTATCACAGCGAAGAATTGCTGTGCCGAAACTGGAGTGCTGCACCAGAAGTTGATTGAAAAACTGCCGCCTTTGTTCAATCGAAGAGGCTCAATATTACTGCATTACAACGCGCACAACGAATCGGTATACGAAACTCTGCCACATTCAGCATATTTATCAGATCTGTTTCCTACCGAATGTCATTTTCAAGCATTTAAATGGTCATGTGAAAGAGAAAAAATCGGCAACCAAAATGACGTCGAAATATCTATACATTTATTTTAGTTAAATTGAAATGAATATTTTTACATTCACTACTTATATACATTTATTTTAGCTAAATTGAAATTAACAATTAATTACGATTTTCTGTTATCATCTATTTATTAAATAATTTTATACAAATATACATTTACATTTATATACATTTATAAATATACATTCATTTATACATCTATTTTAGTTAAATGAAAATGAATAGTTAGGTACGATTTTCTTTTTTGTTATTGCCTACCCAACTGCCGCCTCGCTTTTACCGTATTTGCGTTTAGCCAGAGCTTTGAATTTCTGCCAGTGAATGAAGAAAATCGATGGTCCTCAAAGGCATCCCAACATTTGTGCTTTGCTGTAGGAGCACTAGTCACTACGACTTAGGAGTCCTAACTTCGCTATGTCTGCTCTTCAATCCGCCAGTAACGGTGCCCTCCATAACCTACTGTTGACGGATAAATCGATGAAAAGGCTCCCGACTCGAGCTATGAGCGGCTAAAAGCAAACTCAAATGCGTAGGCACCAAAAATAATCTTCGTAAAAAATTTATTTTTAAAGAACGCTGTGCCCATCTTATCACTCCAGTGTTGTCCAGTCAGTAGAGTGGTGATGGATCAGCAGTCGTTCTGTTCGCTAGTGCTCGCCTTGTCCGCGACGAAATGACGCGGACAGGCAAAGCTGTCCTCTCCACTCGTCCAGGTGACTCCTCCTGAATACGGTACTCCGCTGAAATTTCTCTGAAATCTGGTCTTAGAAGGACAAACCTGATTTGTACGCGTCGTGCTCTTCTACGATATGTTCGAACGGTTGAGCAGAGAGACTACCTAAAATGGCAATGACTTTAGGCTGCAGATAAATCAGAAACTCTAAAGGGATAACACCTACCTCTTCTTTCGTACATAGTGCTGAACAATAGAGACCGGTCAGTTGGGTGAACAAACTGACGAAAATGCGAAATTCGACGTAAATCTGATCTGATTTTTAGGAGATTTTGTTTTTGGAGAATTTGATGCAACTGCTACGAGTTTTTGTGTTTGGTTTTGATTTTTTATTACAGATGTGTAATACTCTGATTAGCCGCTGAGCGGTGCGCTGAGACCAAAGCAGGCTCTTGAGGTCTGGCCTGTATCCGCAGAAGTCGCTGGAGGGACCTGGATCGAAGGTATCGAGGGCACTGGCCGGGATTGTGCTTGTTCATGACGATAAAGGGAAACGCGTCCCCTTTGAGCAGCCGTCAGTTAGTGTGTCATCCTACCGGAACCAACTACCACCAACCCCGGAAGGCTGGTGCGGATTGGTTGACCTGGGCGGGCGGAAACCGCCGAAGCAGGTCACACTGCACCAGCGACAGCCGGCGGCACACCGATCCTCCGACTGCGCTCCACGCGCCGGAGTTGAGTTTGAAATGAAGAGCGCGTGAAGTGCAGTCGGAGGTGTGTCAGCTGTCGCTAGTGCAACCGATTCCAGGCGACCCGGTTCGGTGGTTTCCGCCCAGGCCAACCAATCCTTATTGTTGTTGTTGTTTTTTATTTATATTTGTATCTACATCTTTATATTTATTTAATTATTAAATCTATTTTAATTTTTATTTATAGTTACATTTGAACTTTTATTTTTATTATTTTTTTTATTTTTTAGTTTTTATAGTTTTATTTTTTAATTTTTAACTTTTATGTTTATAGTTTTTTTATTATTTTGTTCTATTTATATTTATATCTGTATTTTATTTTTTAACTTTTATTTTTTATTTGTATTTATATTTGCATTTTTTTGCTTTTATTTACCAACTTACCTTGCTTTTATTCAGTTTTTGAGTAAGAATAAGAAACTTACCTACCTTGGCAAAAACTTACCTTACCGAGGGCAGGTGCTCGGTGTCGTCGAAGTTGTCTGCAAACGGAGTCCTCAAATTAGGTCAAGCCGGGAATTGTCTGCTCACCCACTTGCCTTGATGAAATACGTTAGCCCGGGTGTCGCGACACCGCGTCGTCCACGAGCCAGCCGCTTATATAGCCAAAGAATAAGGTCGGCATGTGCTGGGGGCCATGTACAGTGAAGCGGCGAAGCCGCGAACAAAGGTCTGAGCTCGGAGGTCAGGTCCGCTGATCCAAGGAGAGCCAAGGGCACCCGTTCTTTTCGAATTCTCGCCGTTGGGCATGTGCTTTCGGCTCGCCTTGGCAAGGACATTGTGTTGTTCAAAGGCGCATTCGGGGTGAATGCGTGGCGTATCCCATAAAACGGTTAGTTGACGCCACCCTGGCGTCTTTAGATTTAAAAACTGTTACAGTAAAGCGGCGATGGGCAGAACTATTTGACATTTTCTCTGCTGCCATTTACTGGACATAGTGTGCTTAGCATTAGCGAAAAAACGTTGTGAGAAACAAATGAAGAGCTCAAGAAACTAAAACATTAGGCTTAAGGTGATAGTAAAAGTTAAGGACCAGACATTTACTGGAGAAAAATCAGCCTTGAACATCAGGTCCAGCTCTTGTGCCGAAAGCCTATTCTCGTGGTCTAGAGGGTCAGCTGAAGGCTTACGAAGTCAGATGTCCGCAGAGCGACATCTTCAGTGAGAGTGTCTTCTCCTTCTGCGGGTCCATTTCGGAAGTCACAGTGTCCGTCAAGTAGCTGTCCGGTGATCTTGGGAGTACCCTATCCCGGTGGTGAGCTAAGCGGCACGGCGAGGTCGATCCGACAGGTGACGCCATTCATTCATTTCTGATTGGAGACGAGGTGCTGGAGTAGCTAAGAGATGTTGTCATGCGAATGGAGGACACGTCTTCCTCATTCTCATTGGAGCGCGCTAGCCGTCCTACCTTCTCATTGGGCGCGATTTTCGCACTGGAGCGTGTTAATTACTCTCGCCGACCTGCTCATTCAGCGTGTTGTTAGAATTGTTATTGTTATGAACGTTATTAAAACATTGAAGCAGCTACAAAAAGACGAAGACCATTGCACTGAAGTGGGATAACACCAGACGAGTACTATCTGCTATACTAAATTTCTGCTTTTGCACTCGCCACATTTTGTTCTAGGCATGTTCTAGGCATGCATTCCACTGAAGAGGAACAAAATCGGACGAGTACTTCTGCTACACTAAATTTCTGCTTTTGCACTTGCCACAACTTGTGCAAAGCATGCATGTAAAACTTTCCTGCTCTTAGTGCAAGAATCCTATTCGATAAAAAGACTCCTACGTGCGTATCACGTCCTAGACTCACGAAC
>OX377203.1:85845307-85879492 GCA_947396885.1 Heligmosomoides polygyrus polygyrus | reverse complement strand
CCTTTCCAGGACTTCAAAATTGGCTAATAGTAGTTAAATTCGTAATACGAACAGTATGGACATCAACAAAACCGGTGTCTTACGCATATCACAGGTAAAAGCAGAGAAATTTAGAGGTTTACTACCTGAAGCAGTAACTAAGAGCATAAAAATGAATCAGTATTTTTGAAACAAATGTCATCAATTTTTAATACCGTTATGAGAAGAAACTGAGACTGGTAGATTGAGCAGTGTTGAATAATAACATCAGATCGAGATCAAGTTACATGATGAGAACATACGCAGCTGATTATGAATATAGATAGGGATCCAGAGCTACCTGTAGGACGAATACACATATCACAAACAATTAATATTATTACATAGGCGCATTTAGTCAAAACGAAAGGCCTTGTCAAAACATGTGAATAGGGTGCAACATCTTGTATATGGCAGCCAAATTAGGCCCTTAACCAGAACAGAAAAATATGGAAGATTAAGCAGCTAAGGTTCTGAGAAAGCTCGGCGTTTGAGAAGTAGGAGGCAACGATGGCTTACGATGCGAAACTACAACAAGGAAAGAGTGAAATGTGAAACAAAATACCGAGTCACTCATCAACTATCTCATATTGCCATGTACCTTCAGAACATATTGAACACCCATCGCCGATACTATTGGTGCACATAAGGTGAGCCCAGGCATTGCAAGTGTCCCGATTGGAGAACAACTTGGCCATTCGATTTCAAGACCATTGTCATTTAGGGTGCCCGTTTTCCTCAAATAAAACAGGTTTCCAGCAGTGAACGTTTTGATCGAAGAATTTTCTCATTTTCCAGAAAGTCTGCATGGGGATGCATCCTTTTCTTCCTTCTCTCAGCATTAAGGATCGTTCTCTGTTAAACATGGGTCTAGTATGAGAACCTGAGCCCTGTAATACGGTACGCTTCGTTAGAGGCTGATTTGCTTCAGCTTTCTTCGGCAAAAGAGCTAGAAAGCCTCGTACTGCGCTTCGGACGATATTTAACTCGTCGTGTGTTTGTTCCTCAGCAGCTCACGTATACCATCATTAAGAGCCGCAGTAGGAGACGCACACGACTAATATATGTGTCCGTCATAGCTCATCCCCTGTCTTCCCAGAGTTTTTCTCTCACCCCTTAACATTGTTAATAGTCTTCCTTTAGCAAATCCTGTTCTAGAATTTCGGTAAGCTGCTGAATGTTAACCTCATCTTGAGAAAACTCTAAGACGTGTTGTGGCTGAAAAGGGGTGTTAGCAGATGGAGTACGTGAGCAATTGGTGCTGTTTGATCGCGAGATGCTTTTACTTGCTAAGCATTTGCATACAGGACGAAGTAGTGGTATTGCTGTAACATGCACCGGTTATAATTATTCGATCATATATCCATAAAATAGACCTAATATGGTACTGCTATGTAAGAAGGATGCAACTGCGTGAGCATGGACGCATGAGACACTGTGGCCTGGTGTCCATGACGACAGGTACAATCAGTTTGAAACGCACAAACCCCACAGCGCTGAGAGGGAGAGTGCATCTGAGTTTGAGATATGATTGGCGACCACAAAATGCAAATATGTACATACCTCTTGGTCGCATTTTCAAGAAGCCTCACGTATAGCTACCGTGTAAAAAACTCCATCCTTTGTTTTTGAGGGCACTTTCCTTTACCTGCTTTCCGTTTGAATTATGCAATTCTGTGTTGTAATATATTTAATATCTGCCACGTATTACTCAAATAAAGAAAAAAAGACTTTTTTATCCTTGTAGTAAGCTAGCACATTTTTGTGACGTTCAAGACTGCTACGTTTTCTACCATTAACATTTCCTTTTACACGCTAAAGCCGTTAGTTGCAGGACAGTGCGAAATGACATAAATGTGGATAAACTAGGAAAAATGTCAACAATTTACCGCAGAAATTAATTTGATTCCCTGGTCACAAGTGTAATCAAGAAGAAGAGCAGAGAGTCAAGTCTGCTGTTGTGCTTCTTGGATAGAAGTAACGCCTTCAATGTACTGTGCCATGATTACACATGGTTAGACGTTGTGACAGGTGCGTCTCTTCTGCAGCAGGCGCCCACTGTTTTCTTCTGCCGGAGTAGTTTTTCTCTACATGCTGCAATGTCTCTGAGTACCAACTGAATGTAGTTATTGCTTTAAGACCGAACCTCAAGCATATCCATAACTTCCAGCGATCCCAGCCACGTAGGGTATGATGAAAACAATTTCTCGAATTGCGAGACATATGTTTCAATCACAACTTTCCTTATAAGGTTGTCACTGAGAGATGCATCTGATGGTAAGTTCTGAAAAGAATTATCAAGGAAATGAAACATCAAATGCGTTTGAAAGCTCGATAACCTCTAGAAATTTCTTGTGCTTTCTTTTGAACAATTGCAAAATGTGAAAAAAGAGAACTTCGCAGCACTACTCAATGGAAATACAGCGGTAAATCCATTGTAGAACACATATGTATCGTCAGTGATGAAGAATTGGGTATCGAAGTGTAAAATTGTCTCCTATTTAAGAAATAGATTTCTGCTATAACAATAGATAAAAATAAAGGATTACCTTCACAAGATCAAAAAGAACTTGAACTTTTTCGGGTGTCACACGGTGCGATAAGAGGTAAGCGTAAGGGTATCCGTTTCCAGCGTCGTCTGTTACCATTAAGGTAGCTAATCGAAAAGAGTACCTTGTGATGTTAAACGTGCTATCGAGAATGAGGCCACGAGATCCGTAACGTTCAAGGCACTTTTCCCACGTGTAGTCATAAAAGCTAAAAATGAATTTTTAATGTAAATATTGAGCGACTTACATTACAAAAAGCTCACTCAGAATGAAGCCATCTCCAGTCGATCTTAAACCTTCCCGAAAGCTGAATGCTGCTATCTCGCCTCCTCTTCTTTGCAGCAATGCTGATAAAGACACGACGTCGTCGTCGCTTGATCTTCCATCAATCAGATCACGTCGTTAAGCAATGTTGCTGAAACATTATATATTCCGTACAAAGCCCATTAAAGGTTTGCATTACTTACGCAATATCTTTTGTTGTAATGTAGCATATCCTTGTTTGCTTTTTATCACATTCGTTTGGGTTGAACGACGACGAACAACTATTTGCGTCCTGGGCCACTTTGTTACATCGGCTCATAAATGCGGCTCTTTCCCGTATTCGTACAATTCTCTAAGTGCACATTCATTGTAAACGCTCTCGGAGGTATGTTCAAATTGCACAAGAGGGCATAGATTTTTTTGTGGTTTAGCTGTTCAATTTCTAAACGGCCAGCATTTGCTATGAGAGTAACTAAAAACGCAAAGGTCATCATAGTGCATCCAACACGAGATTCGACAGAAACGAGCATGGAATACTACTGAGTACTGAGAAGGGTGGAATACATTCCACGATCACATCTAAAAAGCGCGTACTGAATAGTGGACGGAAACGCAAATACGACTAGCAAAGTCTCTCGTGCTCCGGACCGATGCAGTCTTGTTAAGCTTGCAGCTAAGATTGCCATTTGTACACTTGGTTAAGAGTATGTTTCGGCGTCTTCGCTTTCGTCAAAACCTATAAAGACGAAAAACGTTCGGAAATCTGGCTTCCCAAGCTCGATTTCATCTTATGCTAATCCTAATTAGAAGATAACAAGATGGATAGAAAAGATCCGGACTGGTAGCTACGAGGAAACGACTGACTTTAGAGGTGAGTGTCGAGAAGGACCACCTAACACCTGAACTGTAATGAAGTCCTATATGAACGTAAGTGAATAAGTCGAGTTTCAGACCAGTTTGCTTTTCCCTACTGACATGGTGATTCCTCACTCTGATCTCTAATATCACTCCTGTAAACAGCTTCTAGTCCGAAATCCCCAAACTTGGGTGAAGAAAAATAGCTGACATCAACATCAGGAAAAGGAAATTTGCAGAAATTCTACACGGCCCTCGGTGCAAGGGGCGCGCGTTCATCGTAGACGAGATTTCCGGACATGAAAGAATAGCGCTCCACACCAGCTTTGGGGTCTTTCACTTGGTCATGATTGCTCTATCCTGTGCTGGCTAGTGTTCTTCGTTTCCTTTATCTTAATTTTGCAACGCATGGCACAGTGGCTAGCGTAATCTGGGACCATTTCATCAACGACTTACAGCAATTTAACAGAGAAAATTACTGCTGAACTCCTTGAAAGCACAGCTTATCATAGATGGTGGGCCTTTCCTCAATGCTCTCGATAGATTTCTTTTTAATGCTTTCGCTGTCTGTAAGTTGAGTTCAGAGTTTTTCCTGCTCCTGTTTTTTTTCTGGGCAATGTTTTCGCGGCTTTATTCGTTACTAACGTAACGATATTAAATAATCCAACCATCAATTTGCTTTCAGGCCAACCAAACGTTCCGCTCTTCTGAGGTGGTTGGATTGGTGTTGGGAATGCCTCTAGGAAAAAGTAAACGTTGTATTCTCAAACGGTTGGTCAGCACATGCCATTGTGAAGAACGGAGGGCGTTCATTCCCTGGACGATTCCACCCGCCGCCGATTTGCAGCCCTGCCAGCGCAGTCGCAATTGGACGAGCTTGTGACGAGTGAAAACGCGCCGCAGTCTGGGGATTCGTTAACCCATTTTTGACCGTACGATCTGATTTCGGCCCGCATTTATAGAACTGTTCGCTGCAGCCCATTTCTCGCTTTTTCATAGTTTACGAGTATTCATGAGGTATGTTGGATACTAACAATGCTACTGCACGGTGGTCCGGGGGTAGTTTATTTCCAAGCAATGATGAAAACAAATAATCAACACCACACACTACTCATGCTTCACAAAAATCGATACTATTCACAGACAGCTACTCACATCGTTCTAAAATGGCTATGCACAAAATAACTGGTGGCATTTCTTGTGAACATTTTGAAAACAATTAAATAAAAATAAATGAAAATAAAAATAAATATTTCATGCACTTGCTACATCGTGTGCTCGCCTTCTTTGCATGATTCGTGGAGAACCTGCGCCCTTTTTCTTTGCAGACTTTCTTATAGCAACAGATACATCTTCTGCGTCCTGCTGTCGGACCTGTTCTGGCCTTCTTCAATACTTGGCCAACCTATTAAGAGGGTTCCATTTGGAGTATCGTGAAGTAACGATTTCACGAGATTGGTGCGTCAGCGCGGTCCCACGCGCCAGACACGCGATTTCACGCGCGGTCGTCAATGGGTTAATAACTTCGCCCAAAAACACCTGATAGATGACGATTAGAGCGCTTTGCCTCTAAATTGAGCCTTCCACCACTGTGTGCTCGTAGCCAAGAGCTATTCTTACAGTAGGAAACCAACCGCAGCTCAGTGTAAGATGTTGGAAGAGCTGTCGAGCACCGAAGCACAAGAACTTTATACTGAAAATCATCTTCAAGAGGTTCTCTAAAGACCGCTCTGGGACAGCTTCATGGTAGTCCTCTGACTTACAATACCAAATCAGTCACATGTCCACGTCAGTGTCCAGATTTTTTGTGCTCTCAAGGAGGGTCAATGTTGTCATAAGCACGCTGCTACCTTCCAGGGGTCGGATTCGTCAACGACTTACATAACTTCAACAGAGAATTCACAGCGGGAAACTCAGATAATGCGGCTTATCGCTCACAATACCGATTGATAAAGGATAAGGGATAAAGGGCGGCGTTGGTCAATCCCTTCTGGGATGCGCCAGCGCATTCTACTTCTACGGGATGTCGTGGAGGCGACATGGATGCGTATTTGGCCATACAATGACTTGCGGTGGCCAGCCGATGAACAAGTCAGCGCTTTATCCTTCCCAGACAAGTCTGGTACCAATTCACCGACCCCGGAGGGATGGAAGGCTTGGTTGGCCTGGGCGGGAAATCCGAACCAGGAGCCTGGTATCGGGTGCACGCGACAGTCGCGCCTCCTCCGACTGCGCAACACGCGCCCACCGATTGATAATTTATTTAATTACCTATTTCTTATTTCTTATTAATACATCCGTAAGGATGCGCCAACAATGATCGTAATAATGCCGCGGAAACATTGCCCAGAAAAAAAACTGGAGCAGGAAAAACTCTGAACTCAACTTACAGACAGCGAAAGCACTAAAAAGAAATCTATCGAGACAATTGAGGAAAGGCCCACATCTATGATAAGCCGTGCTATCAGGGATTTCTGCTGTAATTTTCTCCGCTAAATTGCTGTAAGTCGTTGATGAATTTGGTCCCAGATTACGCGAGTCACTGTGCCATGCGTTGCAAAATTAAGAGAAAAGGAACGAAGAACACTAGCCAGCGCAGGATAGAGCAATCAAGACCAAGTGAAAGACCCCAAAGCTGTCGTGGAGCCATATTCTTTCATGTACGGAAATCTTGTCCAAGATGATTGCGCGCCTCTTGCACCGAGGGCGGTGTAGAAAATTTGTTAATTGAAATAAGCGCCAGTGCAGTTTTCTCAACGCTGGAATCGCTTAGATTCCATCTTTGTAAAAATCGGAACTACATGCGTGAATTGATAAAATATAATAAGTCATCTTCGACATCCCCCTTGGTAGCTGACATCCTCTTTTTATCCTTCACATGACCATATAAATGCCTAAAAAATGACATTCGGTAGGGGACATATCTGGTGAATATGCTGGATGTGGCAGAGTCTCGAATCCTAATTCATCCAGTTTCTGGACAACAATTTTTGAAAAGTGCGACAAGATTGGGCCTCTTCGATTGACCAAAGCCGGCTGCTTTTCAATCCACTTCTGATGCATCACTTGAATTTCGGCGCAGTACTTCTTCGCCGTAATAGTCTCTCCAGACTTTAAGAACTTGCAATGGGCTGTACCAGCCGCTGTCCACCATACGGTCACCATTATCCTCTTCGGATGGAGACTCTCCTTGAGACTCTTATTCTTATCCAGCCATTGTGCAGAGCGACGACGATTGTCATAAACGATCCGTTTTCCTACGATGTCACGATCCTGTCCAAAAAGGGCTCCCTTAGATTGCGCAGCCTTTACGGAATACAGGAGCCGTAGCGCATCAGCATCGGCCGGCGGTCAGTTCGTGCGGGATCCAATTTCTTCACTTTTACGATCTCATTTAGGTGGCGACTGATAGTGTTGCTGTCGACGACGAAACGCTGTGCTGGCTCTCTCACAGTTTGACGCCGATCCGCTTCCACCGTGGCTTTGAGTTGGTTGTCGTTAAGAAGTGATGGCAGCCTACCTCGGTCTTTACCTTCGAGACCTTCATCTCCAGATCGAAACTTTCGAACCAGTTCATATATGTAGAACACCCGAATGTGATTCAAACTGTATAAATAACATCAAAACTCGGGCAGAGGTAGTTACGTCACAAACGCTATAAATGTTAAGAAAGCAGACAAATTGCGCTTCCACAAACTACATATACCGTGCTTATATACTGTGCCTGACACGGGAACATTCGTAGCCACGAAAAATCGACCAGAGATTGAGGCAGCAAAATCGGCCGTTTCATATGCAACGACCTCATACTTCTGATGCCGTGAAGACAACTTGAATGCATATTCGGCCTATACAATAACTTTCAGCGTCCAGTCGATGAACAATTCAGAGCTCTAACCTTTTCAGACAACCCTGGTACCAATTCACCGACCCCGGAAGGATGGAAGGCTTGGTCGGCCTGGGAGGTAGACCCGAACTAGGGACTTAAAATCGAGCGCACACGACAGCCGGCCCTTCTACAGGTTCACAACCACACGCTCCTTTCCACTAACAGTGAAAAATTATTCAACGTCTTTAACACGATAAATCTGCATGAATGAGTCTACAGAGCTTTGAAGGAAGCGCCGGGTTCAATTATGTCTAATTCCCCTTTCTCTCTTCTATCATCTCGCTTCGCCAGTTGTTGACAAATTTTTAGTAATCCACGAACTGTGTTAACAAGTACGCGAATGGTGGTGTAGTCGGTGTAGTCACCACCATTCAACAAGCTACACAAGCGTGGCACACAAACAACAGAGTTTTTGTACACACAAAAGGTCGAAAGTTTGTAACTCGCTGTTGTAAGCGTATAAATGAAGGATTCCTAGCTGTTGCAATCTTCTCCTGACCTCCCTTTAGTAGAGAGTCTTCCTCCAGCTGGCGCGTGCCACTTTATTGAAGACCTGTCTTGCTCATTGAACTGTTTGTCAGCAGAGACCAAAGTCTGTAGCAGTATTGATGCTTTAAATCTTCCTTGAACGTAAAAGATCTTCAAATTCTTGATATTGCTGCTGTCGAATAGGTCTTGATCGTCGAAGTCCACTATGTAGTTGCCTGGTAAATCCGAAAGATTGTCATGGGCTTGATTTGTAGCTTAAGGGGCACACGTTTTCGCCTTACCACCTCTCATACATGTCGTGGTTCTTAAGCATGCCAGCGTGTGAAACCTACAAAACGCAATTGTTAGATAAACTATCTTGGCAAAAATTCAGCATGAGAAACCAGCAATATGCTCCCTGAATGTCGCTTTGCTGCACAAACTGGAGCCACCGCGCTGCTCAGCTCGCCTTTGCCTACCTATGGTCCATTTAAAGCAGGCGCATTTCCACCGTTATCACTCAAAATCAAATTCACATTTTCTCATCTTTCATCTTTCTCAGTGTTTCCCAAATCGCGCTCCATCCCAAGAATAACAAATGGTCAAACGCATCTGAAGAAGTGTGATTAAAGTAAAAAGTTGTACAAAATTTCTTTCATTCTGCCAAGGAGTAGAGAAATTACGGGGTCTTCCAAAATATCGTGAAGAAGCATTTTTGTTATAACTACGAAACAACTAATAACTTTACAAAATGACTCGTTAATAATAACAACATAGACACTAGGCAACAATATGTCGGTCCGGGTTTGAGGTGGCCCCCTTGGTGCTAATACAGAGGTCCAAACACGTGATGAAGTTTCCGGCGATGAACTGCAGATCATCTGGAGACAGTCGGTTCCACAGCCGACGTAGAGATTCCTTCAAGGACTCCAGGCTGCGGCGCCGCTTGGCACAAACCCTGGCCTCCAAACAGGCTACACGCTGTCGCTGGCCCGTTGGAGTCAGATAGTAAGGGGAGTAAGGTGGCCATTCCGCAGACGTGATGAATTCCGGGAAATTGGTCTTACACCACGCCTCCGTGCCCGTCGTCCTATGTGCAGGGCTGATTCTTGTTGAAACGTCCACTGCGCATTGACATGTGCAGCTGGGCTCAGAGAAGTACCACGGACTCGAGGGTGTCCCGCCGATACACATCTTGAATAATTTTTGCTCCTTCGTCCACAAAAACCAAAGTGTTTACTGTAGTGCAAATTCCTTCCCGAACCATGATCACCTGCGGATTTTGACGATGTCCGACGACGGCAGAGGTGACTGGTCCCCTGTAGACCAGACCCTGTCGTTTTTGCGGTTGTGAGCCTGCTCTACGGGTGAACAGCCTCTCGTCCGTGAACAGTATTCGTTCCCACTCGCATCCTGCGGCTCACATTTTGAGTTGGAGAAGTTGATGGAGCCGTTTGCATTTATTTTTTTCCGTCAGGTGCTGGATCTTTTAGAACCTGTAGCGACGCTTGAGACGCGCTTTTCTAGCTCTTCGCCGCTTTGACTTTAGACTAACACGGATATCGCAGACGATCTTTCTTATAGAGGTCCTTATCCCAGAATTATTCGTTTTTAGATGATTTTCTGGATACGTGGTGAATCGACAGTGCTATTTACTCCCCGCCTTGGACGACCACTTTCATTGCCAAGCTCCTTGAATCGGTGAATTGCTGTGGAGAGTCGTCTCTGAGCAGATGAGCGACGTCGCATTGGCGCTTTCGTTGACGATGAAGCCCTTAAATCGCAGCATGATGGTTTGACGTCTTGAGAAAAACCGTAACTGGGACAAAATCGAACTTGAGAAACTACAGCGGGAATAAAAAGATACGCAGAAAAGTGGCGCTATTTTCGTCATGTTCCGGATCAATGCGTTCAAATGAGAAAACGACAAACTTTCATCACTTTTTTGGGAACACCCAGTATATATGTATATTTATTTATTCATTTAAACAAAGACAACAATCTTGTTTAAAGAAGGAGGGAACAAAAACTGAACATGCACGACACAACAAAACACGAAAGAATGAGTCATGTGTACAATATTCTATAATGCTTAAGCTGTAGAAAACGTTTTGCAGGCCTGTACAGGTAAATTTGTCATGTATTCATATTTACCTACCAGCAGATTGAAATCATCAAGCGCTCTCTATGTTAGAAAATCAGATCTGACTCGCGTGTTAGTTTTATATATATTTGTTTATTATACAAGCTTCCTTGTGTGACTCCATAATAGATACCTAACGAAGCCAAAGGACAAGGATCCTACAGTAGCAACAAGGCACTAACAACGTCATAAATAAAGCTCAACTAAAACTAACAAAGTCAACAGCCACCTGATGGTTTGAAATGAGTTATTCAATAAAGTCGAAACAAAGAAAATAACGCGAAGAGACTTCAAGAAAGGAAGAGAATCACGTTTGAGGTACCAGAGGTCTAGAGTTGGACCGAGTTGGGCTAAATGAGATTTTGTATTTTTTACGATTCGTCAAGTCAATCTTAGTTGTTTTTTGAGTTGAATAGGAAATAGTAAGATTAGAAAACAAGCATGCAACATTCTGCAAGTCTTGTGTAAAACTCTTTTTTCTTGGATGCTTTTTATTATTGATTTTTGTGTTGACCGTATTATATTCGCAATTTGTATAACTCCTGTTTGATTAGCATTTTCAACACTTTTCGCATAAAATCCGTTTATTGCATCCAATCACATGCTGCAGAGAGGCAACGAAGTTTGTTACAGACAACGGAATGCAATGTCTCCTTGTCACGCTTGCTGTAATCGCTGCTTGCATTATTTCAGCACGTGAGTTTCACATTTATTTGTTATTATTTATTTATTTATCAGACATGAACATAGTCATGCATTACATAAGTAATTATTTATTTATTATTTATTTATTACAATGCACATATTTGTGCGCCATAAATAATATATATGCAGATATAGATATGTAGATATATAGGCAGTATAGTCGTTATAATTGCGAGAACAGTCGAGCAATATGGATAGATAGTTCGTCGTTATAGTCCGCGAGAACAACACTGTCAATATAAATATCGGAGCCCATGAGCGTAATAGAGCAACGCCGGGAACGTCTAAAGAATGAGTATTAATTGTCTATAATAGGATGCTAGAGTTATGTAATAATAATAAGGTAGTCCATCTCGGGTATTGAGCTAGAACGGTATAATTATTGTAGCCTGTCTTCTTCTTTTAATGATTTCTTGTTTTCTTCGTGTAGCAGTATAAATAGAGAGCAAAGGTCATGCTTCATATGTCGGGACAATCAAGATCTCTTCTTCCTGAATTTCATTGATCTTAGGTGCATATATTATACGTATTATACATATGATAAAAGTTGTCGCCACGTCAGATAGATTTGTCGGGATAGTCCGGAACCAGAAACCATCACACATCCTAAAAAATGTGACATTTGTTCTATTTAGTTAAGGGTTTATTTGACAAAATTTCTAAAACTGCAACATCACTTGAACTAGTGTTAGTGATCAGAAGAAGTGTTAGTGATCATTTAGTTCACATCCTCAATCCTAAGTATTTGTAAAACATTTCATTTGCGCAACTTATTTCTGAAGTCCTTAGAATTTCTACATGAAATCAAATGCTGTGGAAGTTGATTAAGCCATCTAGCAGTTCGCAAGAAGAATGAATTAAATGCAATGTTTCCGATAGGACGGTTAAATCTACGGTGCTGTATTGCTAGAACTGTTGCTCTTCCACGACTTGGCCTAAATATCCAGTATTTACTGGCCCTCAATTTAACTTCCATGCGAAAAATGCGAAAGGAAAATACTAAATCTTTAACAATCCTTCTGTATTTCAGGCTTTTTAGGCCGAGAAAGTGAAGCCGTTCTCTGTAGGATGGTAAAGTTCGCGGGTAATTTGGATCGGGAAATTCTCTATAGTAAACTATTCTGGTGAAAATTTTTTGAACTTTTTCTAATTGTTGCAGGTATTTCTTAACGAAAGGATTCCAAATAGTAGAGCCGTACTCTAAGTGTGGTAATACATACATTTTATACAATTTGACCAGAAAAGGGGGGTCGTTGCACTGTACATTCCTTAGAATTAGGAAAAGCGATGACAGTGCCTTTCTGGTAACGGTTTCTATATGCTTGCTGAACTTTAAGGAAGAGTCAACCATAACACCCAGATCTCTAACATATTCGTCCTGTCTTAGCACAAAGTTGTTGAAACTGTATCTGGGTATTGGAGGAGGACCTAAATGTAAATGAACTGTTTTACTGAGGTTAACAGGAATTTCCCACTTGTCAGACCATTCCATCATTTTCCAAACAGATTCTGAAATATAGTCGTTAGCCAACTTTTGGTCACAAGGCTGGTAGGCATAGTAAATTCTTATGTCATCCGCAAACATCTTAACCTCCAAATTTGGATGAACTTTTAGGGTTTTCGGTACATCAGCAGTATAGGCTAAAAACAATAGGGGAGATAGCACTCCACCCTGAGGGACTCCGCTAGTACACGAATGTCGATCAGAATAACTATTACCCACCTTTACTGTCATGTGCCGGTCCCGCAAGTATGAGGATAACCATTTTAAGAGTTGACCTCTTATGCCAAAGTATTCAAGTTTTCGCAGCAGTTTAGTGTGCGGCACCTTATCAGACGCCTTGGAGAGATCGAAGAAAATGATTTCAACCGATCTGCCATCATTTATTGCAGTTAACCAATCATACAAAGAGTCCGAAAGCAGTGTTTCAGTTGATGCCGCTGACACGAAACCATGTTGTTCTTTTGGTAAGTAATGATAGAAAAACAAATACTAGGTCACACAAACTACAACAAACATAAAATTAAACACAGCACGTTTAACATAACTTTCTACGTACCATTAAGGACTTGAACGAACGCACGGACATGTTTATGATATTCTCATCCTCACCTGATAACAAATTCAAGTCCTTAAGATTTAACATTTCAAACGTTTAAATACATTTAACATTAACATTTAACATTTCCTTAACATTTCAAACGTATTTCATGGTACGAAACTAATAAATGATTGAAAATGATTTAAGTTCAGATCCGTCTCAGTTCATCACCAATCATGCTCAGAGAGACGTGTTTAATGTTTTTTATAATCTCCTGTGGAATTCTTGCATGTGCATTATTATTCCACGGATCTCCCTCGATAGAGAGCTTTCGGGCTCTCTTGTTAAGAGGGATCTCGGGCGCTTGTCGCAGGGCCACGTGGCGCGTCCCAGGGTGGTGGATAGGGGAATTAAACGCGAACCAAATGCGACCGTGTACTGCGCAGAGACGCAGGTGGGATGCAGGAGATGAACTCCTTGCTCCTGCTGTGTCGGGTCGACGCGTTCCTTGTGCGCGGGAGCGGCATGTTCGTGCACAGTGTGCGTGGATGTGTTCGTGACTGTGTCCGTGACTGTGCGGATTGTAACTGTGTCGGCCCGGCCAAAAGCTTGCACTCGGTAGACTGGGAGTACATCGTAATCGATTCGAGGCCGCCTCAAAAGTCTCGGCCCGTCCCTTCGGGCAGTCTGGCTGGCTGCCCGGAGTTCTTCGCCCGCACGACAGAGCCCGACTAGCTACCCGTGTGTACTCAAGTCAAAAACAGCAGCACTAAAGGGCCTCATTCCCCTGACCCCGAAAGAGCCCCCATTTCTGCAGCGATGGGAAGGACGAGTACGGAGAGGCTGCTAAAATCTCAGGGCCTAACCAGGCTGCGCAAATTGAGAAGGACTAGGATGACGATCTGTACTTACAACGCCCGCACGCTCGCATCGGAAGCATCCGTCAAGGACCTGATGATGCAAGCCAGGAAGATCAAGTACGACGTCATCGGACTGACCGAGACGAGAAGACACCACCCCCTACACGCCGCCTTCGACTCCGGAGAAGAACTGTTCCTCGGAACATGCGACAGCAGGGGAGTAGGCGGCGTTGGTGTCCTCGTCAACACGCACTTGGCCATGAACATCGATTCGTACGAGTCTCTGACAAGCCGAATCGGACTCCTGCAACTGAAGCGATGTGGTTCCGTGCCAGCTTTGACTGTGTTCGTCGCGTATTCCTCAACATCCGACTACGACGACGAAGAGGTCTACGTGGAGCTGGAGAAGTTCTATAAGGAAGATCACACCTTCTACAAGGTGATCGTAGGCGACTTTAACGCCAGGATCGGGCCGCGAATGTCGCCGGAAGAACTTCACATCGGAACCCACGGTTTGGAGTGGAACGAGCAAGGTGAAAGGCTGTCTGAGTTTATCATGTCGACCAAGACCATCCATGGAAACTCGCAGTTCCAGAAGCCTCCCTCCCTACGATGGACCTGGGAATCTCCCGGTGGCCAGTTCCACAACGAGATCGACCACATCATCTTCAACCGCAAGTATTGCCTCACCGACGTCTCCGTTGTCCCCAAGTTCTACACGGGATCGGACCACCGCCTCCTTCGCGCACGGTTCCGCTTTTCGCGTCAAGGAGAGAAGGCGGCGAAGTTCAAGAAGAGGAGTCCCAGAACGACCATCAACTGGGACCTTTGCACCTCTCTTGCCGGCCTTTGGGAAGATGCCGTCATGGACAACGTCGACGAGGAATACGACCGCTTCGTGCACCATCTCCACAATAGTGCTAAGGAAGCTGAGAGCTTGAAGGCCACCAAGAGACGTTTGTTTCCTGAAACTCTCGAGCTGATACGTCAGCGTGAAGCAGCACGAGCGTCAGGCAACTACCAACTGACGCCCGAGCTTGCGAAGCTACGCATAGGGGCGATAAAGGAGGATCTTAAGGAGAAAAGGGCGGAAGTGTTGGCTGAAGCTGCAGAGGCAGGGTTGAGCATACGCAATGCCCGCCGAGACTTCGCTAACTTCAAGACCAAGATGACCGCTCTCCGACGTCCCGACGGAACCGTCACCTCTTCCAGAAGGACCATGGAGAAGGTCATCCACGACTTCTACTCCGATCTCTTCGATAGCCACGTCCACCTGCCCCCATGCCATCTTCCGCAGGATGGATACGTCGTCCCCTCTGTTCTCCGTTCCGAGATCCGACACGCCATCTCGTCGGTGAAGAAACGTACAGCACCCGGTCCCGACAGGATCAGACCCGAACACCTGAAGAACCTCCCGCCAGCGCTCATCAACACCCTGGCGCGGCTCTTCACGCGCTACCTTTCGGAGTGCAAGGTTCCATCTCAATGGAAGATCAGCAGGACCGTCTTGCTGTACAAGACGGGAGACGTGAACGACATTGGCAACTATCGCCCGATCTGCCAGCTGTCCGTAGTCTACAAGCTGTTCACTCGAGTTATCCTGAATAGGATCGGCCGAACGCTGGACGAAGGACAGCCATGCGAACAAGCAGGATTTCGGAAAGGATTCAGCACGATCGACCACATACACACCATTACGAAGCTCATCGAAGTGTCGCGAGAGTACAGGCTGCCGCTTTGCCTTACGTTCCTCGGCCTGAAGAAGGCATTCGACTCCGTCGAAACTGAAGCGGTCATCGAAGCCCTGCTCACTCAGGGCGTTCCTACTCAGTACATCAGAGTCCTTTGAGAGCTGTACAGTGGATTCACGACCAAGATCTCACCGTTCTACAACGACGTCGTCATCGACGTGAAGAGAGGGGTTCGGCAAGGGGATACCATATCCCCGAAGTTCTTCAGCGCCACCCTCGAAAACGTCATGCGCGAACTAGAATGGGAAGACATGGGAGTGAAGGTCGATGGCCGGCGACTACATCATCTTCGCTTCGCTGACGACATCGTGCTCATAACACCGAGCATCAGCCAATCGGAGCGAATGCTGGCCGACTTCGATCGTGTATGTGGGAACGTTGGACTGCAGCTGAATCTTACGAAGACGATGTTCATGAAGAACGGATGGGTTTCTGATGCCCCATTCTCGCTCAACGGAACGAACATCTCCGAATGCTCCAGCTATGTGTATCTGGGTCGCCAAGTCAACATGGCCAACGACCTAGCACCAGAGCTGAGCAGGAGGAAAACAGCGGCTTGGGGAGCTTTCAAGAGCGTCGAAGAAGTCGCGAAGAAGGCGAAGAACTTCTGACTTCGTGCCCACCTATTCGACTCCACTGTTCTTCCTGCCCTAACATACACCTCAGAGACTTGGGCTATACGAAAGCAGGATGAACACGCGATCAGTGTCGCGCAGCGTGGAATCGAGAGGACGATGTTCGGAGTGACACGACTCACGCAAGCGCAAGGCCTCCGGTGTTCCGAGCTTCGCCGACGTTCGAAGATCAGAGACGCTGTCGCGTGGGCAAAGTTGTCGAAAATTAGGTGGGGTGGCCACGTAATGCGCTTCGCAGACCCCGCTGGACGAGACCGTTACAGACTGGATTCCGCGGGATGCCAAGAGAACACCAGGACGCCCACCAACGCGTTGGTCGGACTTCTTCGTTAAAGCCCTGAACGACCGATATGACGCTCTTCGTGTCCCTCGAGCGAGGAGGATCCATTGGACCACTCTGGCACGCGACAGGGACGAATGGAGACGCTGCTGGCACCCGCTCGAGCAATTCGATGATCAACGGGACGACAGGAGATACAGCTTATTATTCAGCTTTTATTTTTTATGAATTTTGCAAAAATTTGTGCAAATCAGAGAAAAAACTTAGACCTTTTTCCTGGATATCTAACTTAACAATACAATGAGTAACTGTCTACTCCAAAGGTTTTGAAGAGTAAGAATTTCTCGAAGATTGTGACAAGGGTTTTCAAATGTAGGAAAACACAATTACACTTGGTTCAACCGTTAAAAGCTTTTTTGTTCATGACGACAAAGAACACTTTCAGACACACCTGTAAAAGTTCACGTATTCCGGGACATCAAATAGTATTTCTTTTTCTCCTCTACTAATTTTCTTGTTTCTTCAATTAGATGGAACGAAGCAGAAAGACAAAAATGGGTGTTTGTAGGCACTCCAGCAAAGGAGGTAGTTGGAAAGCAAAAGCTTTTACAGTGTTTTTATATTATAAATATCCATGCTTTATAAATATCCAATATTAAAAATTAAACGTCAGAATTATTTTCTCCTTCCTATCCTAGATTAAGGCCAAACACTCAGACACGGTCAAAATCTGAATAACGTTAAATACATCTCAGCTGCTAGGAAAATGATGAACAACTGCAAGCACTTAATCTGTTGAAGCTAATTATGTAACTATTTACCATAATAGCATTTCTGACATAATTTCTGCCACCACTACATCTTTTTAAAATATCCGGTAACCAACGAGGAAGTGACTTCCAGTGAGAACACTGAGCAAAACAGAACTTATTATTTGACGCCATTCTCCTTAATTTTCTGTACTCAGAATTTATCGATGAGCCTATTGTTCTCGTTTGTTATAAATTCATCACTTAACTTTAACATTTCTCTACCAGTGTTTGTTATATGACCTCCAATTAAAATTGTTGGGTTTTAATCGAGTAGTACGTTTTTTAAGTAAACCTCATCTCTAACAGATCACTGAAAAATTGCCATTTATGATTGACATTAAAGTGGACGAATATTCGGAAGAGCTACGTTTTGTAGAAACTGTTCGCTGGATTTTTTTAATGCTGTCTGTCTGCTATCTGTATGCATAGCTCCGACAAATTAATTCATAGGTTCAAACCCAAAGCAAAGGTTTCTTAACATATCAAAAAGCGACTTCAAAGATTGCCTTAATCACCTATGTAAGCATGTCCATGTTCGGCTTTCAGTGAATCTTGGCATGACGATTTTAGACTATTATGATGTCTTCTTAAGCTGTTGACCAAGATTAATATCGGCTTTATTGAGGCCAACGTTTCGGCGTCCTAGCCTTCTTCAGAGCCTGGAAAAGTCGAACTCATTTACGACACTCTCCCCCAACACCATTTCATCTTACAGGGCACTTTTCTTGAGGACACTAGAGACAAGATCAGGGATGGGAGTTTGCAAGAGACAACTGACCTTTAAGGTGGTATGGACAACCGATCACCCGTAAGCTGGACGTAACGCGGGTGAATGAGCCTCAGCCCTCAGACCCCTGTCTTAAATACCCTGGAGGTCAGACCAAATAGGTCAGAACCTACAGAGCTCTACGAAGGGTGCCAGTTCATGTTTATGTAAACAACGCCAGGTAGAGTGAAAAGTCTGTAAGAAATGTAAAGTTGAATTAAGCATTTTCATTCAGACGCGGATTGTGCTCCAATAACCCCATATAATGGAACGCATCACTATTTGGTAAAGTTCACGTACTGCAACAAGTTCAACAGTGAGACGGGAAATTATCCAGAGAACACTCGCGTGAGGGCAAGATGTCCGAACAAAAAACTCAGTGTCGTCGGGTAGTCTTTTAAAAAGTACTCGGAAATGATTTTGTAAAACAAATGCAACTATTTTCTAGGAGTGACAAGTCTCATTGCGTCAAAGGTAAATGGGATCCGGAACTTGGACGTTGCCCTTGTAAGTTGTTTTCGTTTCTGGTATAGCACATGGGTACAAGACGAGAAGAGGCCAAATATTAGCAGCAATATGTAAGCAGCTATATACGAAAGGGTAGAAGGCTGACTTGTTGTGAATTTTCTAAGCTGGTCACGAGGTTGTCATGCGGCACTGACCTTCTCATCGGATGGCCACTGTAAGCCTTTGTGTAAGGTGAAAGTCCAATACACACTGTTTTCTCCTCTAAAAGCTGAACACGCTGTAGGGAGGGATGTGTCGATCCCGATCTTCACTTCTACGCGGTACTTGTACCACTTTCAGATTCGTGTAGTATTCTCGATTTCACCAAGGAAAACGGATTGGGATACAGATTCACACAGCCCAGGCCAGGTTATGAGGACCCTAATTACTATAAGCACGTTTGGAAATATAATGGAACAGAGATCAATGCCTTTTGTGCCAGAGGACTGGTCGTAGGTAAATAGGGTTTTCCTGACTCACGTTGTTGTTTAGTCAACTAATAGTTTTCATAACACATATTTTCGTCTCAGTGTGGAGCGGCGGTCACCACTGGCGTTGCATAGATGGCAGATGGATTCCGGCTGATGTGGAATACAGTCGGTGCAAGCATTGGTGACAAAATAAAGAAATGCAATTCGGAGAAATAAATGTGATCCTCATGTTATGTTTATTCTTCACACGATTGAGCTATTATACTAAGCGCGGCATTAAGCGCATCTGAAGACATTCGATGAATATTGATAGAGCATCGTAGTTGTATCTCTGCAGGTTGATTTGCATCAAATAACTAACAACTCAGTACAAGCTAAAAAAAACTTACAACATTAGCTACTCAGCTTAAAAAAAGCCCTATGTTGCCTAAATCTTGTGGTCGTATACCAGCTAGCGATGGGAAACCAGAAGAAAAGAGTTACACGCGAAAAACGAAAGAAAACAGAAAATTTCTATTAGGTTGTCCCATAAGTCTTCGCCGTTTCTTTCAACGATTCACTGCAGATTTCGCCGGCAGTCTCCTGCATAGCGCTGCATAGCTTTCGAAAGAAAATGATCTGCTCTATCAGAACATGTATTGCATTTCTTATTTCATCATGAATTTTGTCAATTTTTAGGTCGTTGAAGTGAAAAGTGAAAAAGTGAAAAAGTAGCGATTCGCGCACTTGTTCTCTCCGCTTAGGTTTGTAATTTTTTGCGCAGTTTTTCGAGCATTTGGAAGACAATGTTCTGTACTACAAGAATATGTGTTAGTGCTATTTGCTCATTTGTCCTTTATTGACTTTTAGGTAATCAAATTGGGACGTCCGAGGGAGGATGGTTATTTTTGCCGACAGCTCCTGCTCTGTGGTTGGAATTTTTGGGTTGTTGTTATATGACATTCGAAAGAAAATGTCTTGCTCTATAAGAATATGTGCCACGTTTATTGATTTCTATTGATTATCAACAAAATGCCAAAAAGAGAAAAATCGTCGTCACCAACAACTCCTCTCCTTCTTCAGTTGTTGATATTCGACAGAAATCAGCGTAAGCCAATAAACGCGACACAAGTTCTTACTGAGCAAGACATCCTCTTCCAAACGACATATAACACCAAGCAAAAAAGTCCAACCACAGAACCGGAGTTTTGTAAAAATTCGGGCGGAAAAGTCGGAATTCCCAATTTGATGGACTAAAAATCAATAAAGGACAAGTGAGGAAATAGGAACAACACATATTCGTGTAGTACAAAACATTTTCTTCCAAGTGCTATGAAAAACTGAGCAAAAAATTACAAACCTAAGCGGAGAGAACAAGTGCGCAAATGGCTACTTTTTCACTTTTTCACTTTTCACTTCAACGACCTAAAAATTGACAAAATTCGTGATGAAAAAAATTCAATATATGTTCTGATATAGCAAATCATTCTCTTTCGAAGGCTATGCAGCGCTATGCAAGAGACCGCCGGCGAAATCTGCAGTGAATTGTTGAAAAAACGGCGGGGACTTAGACGACAACCTAATACTTTCCTTTCAGGCCAGCAATTTTTAAAAATATATTTCTTCTAGAAACAAACGCTGTGTAGTCTAGAGGCGTTATCGTACACAATGATTTTAGTCGGCCAGATAAAATCCTATCACATTCGACGTCTCCCTAAATTGAATAATATTAATAAATTGTAAACTTTAAACCATGAGTCCTAAGAAATTTCGACATGTCAAGTTTACAGCGTTACATCTCAGTCTCGTTGTTTTCCGCCGTTAGGTTAGCTGAAAAATTGAGAAACCATAACACTGCTAAAAACGTTGTCTCATCGGCTCTTCAAAAATAGTAGTTGAAAAGGGGAAGCAAGTACTTGAACGGCTCGCAAATGGTGAAGGGTCATGCCCATAACAATCGGTTTAAAACAGATATGTTGCAGCTCAAAATGAGGTCATTTCCTCAGATTAATAGCCAAAAAAAACAAGTGGAAGTCTTTATATAAACAATGAACATGGAAAAGATGACTTTACCACACAACAACCTCATTTCACCTGTGGAATGTAGAACTAATACTGTAGAACGAACGAATAGAATACAAAGCGCATAGTTACCGTATGAAGCTAATTAGAACAATTTAGCGTCATCAGTCAGCATAGATGTAGGTGGTGCAGCCGCTGATGACGTCAACGCGGGAGTGAAATTGCAGAGCACAAGAAGGAAAATGTCCTGGAGCCTGGAGTCGTAGTTGCACTGCGCTCCCGTCGATTGTCAGGTAGAGTGCTCCTCTCCCTCCTTTCCCACCATGTACGGTCAGTACTGGACATCACATGAAGGCGGATTAGTAACTGGAATGTTCCGATGATATCTGGGAGTGCCACAGTGACACTCCATTAAATTACTCACCAGTACAACAGTGTATGTGTTCTGACTAAACGTGACTATACGACTCCTCGCTACCGCGTATACTTCTCTTCAATCAGAAATACGTCCGCCCTTGGACGCGTAGAGGACAAAAGGTGAGCGCAACGGATGGTTACAAAGAAAAACCATTAAGAAATATAATTCTTTTCCGAAAAATTATGTAATAATGTCAAAAATTGGAAAGCATATAAAACACTTGTCAAAATTGGTGCTGTCTTAAGATGTCTGAAAGTGCTACGGTACCAAGGGCGACTTACTCGCCTTCGGCCTACCGTACCAGACGTCCTTCACTGTGAGGGCTAACTGTCAGATTGGTTCAAAGAAAGACATGAAATTGAGTAAATATTTCATCGAGTTATTTACTAGAAAAAACGAATATTTTGATTGTTTACAGATGAAAATAAATCACTTTTACGAGCGATTGTCGAACTAATGACAACGAGTTCAACTTTTCAGATTTTCCGAGGATCTCATGGACTCGACACATTCTTCTACCTGAAGGAGCAACATCTGCATTCGAAATTCTACTCTACAAAATTTCGAGCGTTAATTGCTAAAGCTGGCTTAAGTGCTCTCTCCACAAAATTTTTGAGACACTCTTCGAATCGATGACGGAGGGGAAGCTGGAGGATGGACTTCTTGCGACAAAAATTTTCTACCTTCTGAAGGAAGAAAATCAGAGAGTGAAAACTGCAATCTTAAAGCACAAGATGTGATCAATGCACAATAAGAACTAAGCTTCTTCGCAGCGATCTCCGATATGATTAGGGAGCATCGTATTCCAATTTCTTATTTTTCATGAAAAATTGATTTTTGCCCTGAAGGAGACAATCTACACAGTTAAAACTTTGCCACAAAGTATTTCAGTTCTTGATCCATGCACAATGTAGAAATCATAGTTTTCTGAAACCCCTGGTCGGTATGACATCGACGTCATTGGAGCGACAGAATTGGACGTTCACAAAAATGATTATACTTCGGTGAGCTTTGGAAGTTTGAAAAAGCCAATAACTTTTTGAAAACAAGAAAAAAAAATAGCTTTCATCCAGTATAAAAGTCGGCTTTGAAAAAGGAGGTCTTCATAGGGGGCAGGCCTTCGATTTTTGAGCGAAAAAAATTGAAGTGATTCCGTAAAAATATTTATATCTTGATAAGCTTTTCGAAATTTGAAAAAGCCAATAACTTTTTGAAAACTAAAAAAGCGCTTTCAAACCATATGAAAACTAGTTTTCAATAGGGAGGTCTTCATACGGGGCGGTTGGGGTTCTCTTTCTCCATTGTTGCAGAAATACGTGCCAAAATCGAATCCTCCCCCGCCACCTATGAAGACCCCTTTTTTGAAAATTGGCTTACATGGTCAAAAATCATCTTTTCTATATTTCCCAAAAGCAATAGAAGTTTTTGAATTTCAAAAAAAGTACCGAGTTATGATCAAAGATCGTTCACCGGAGTCATTGGAGTGATTTCACAAAAAATGTCCATAACTCGGTTCGTTTTCCGAACTTTGAAAAAGTCATTTGAAAACTAAATATTAAGCGCTTCCTCACCGTATAAAAATCAGTCTTCAAAAAAAGGGTCTAGGTTGCGGTGGGGGTTCAATTTTCTGGTCCGTTGTTGCAGAAATACGCGCCAAAAATCGAAACCCCCCCAGCCCCGTATGAAGACCCATTTTTTGAAAACATCTTTGTATACGGTTAGAACGCATTTTTTCTCTATTTATCAAAAAGCTATTGAGATTTTTGAATTTCAAAAAACTTACCGAGTTATGAGTTATGAGTTCATTTTTGTGAAAACACTCCAATGTCGACGGTGCAGAGTCTGCGATGTGCTTATGCTCTCGCAAAAATCTCGAATATTCGAGTGGTTTCGAATACCGAACATTTTCGAGCATCGAATATATTCGAAAAACGTGGTTTTTCTAAATATTCGAATTCGGATACATTCGAAAAACGCAATTTTTCGATTATTCGAATTCGAATATTCGATTCGATTTTGAATAATCGAAAAATTGCGATGAAAAATCAGGCTGCCTGATAGACATGATAGACGACAGCCTGGATGGAAAATGGAAGCAATACATAACGGATTCCTTCCTAGTTAAGCACGAGGTTTTTATCGACAGGTTTCTCATAAACCCCTTGTGCATTGTAAAAATGAGGTGCAGAACTTACACATAGTGAGGTCAAACGGCACATTGAAGGCTAATTTCCCAATACAAATTTTTTCCAAAGGAGTAAGTGTGAGTGTGAGGTGCTACTCATGAGGAACAAACGAAAAGTTTACAAGGCATTTGAAGGGGGAGCAATTTGCTTGAGTCACTGCAAGCTTCTGGGTCATTTCAAAGTGATCATTTTTGGAACTGGTGGGTGACTGAATGTTAAAGAACTTTCAGGGAACATGCTTTCGCCTAATGGCAGCTAATGGCGGACCGACGACGAAGTATTATCTGTAAATCTGTAGCAAGTCTGGCCTGCTCGTCTAAAAACGTGAAATATCACATTGTCATTTTGCGACCACAATTTGTATTACAGGTAGCTAGGAATAGACCAGCCGTGAGGGCCAGTCTCATTTCTTTCTCGTGATTCATCCAAGTAGGTGGTAGAAACAGATATTTCTTATTTGCAAAGGACTTGCGAATGTAACTATTCTCCAGCCAACATATTGATAATTGATTAAACGGTAAACTTAGCAAAAATCGTTTGATAAATAACAGCCATTCGATCTACACCGCCTCCCTTTTGTGAAGTCTGCCATACAGCCGACCTATACACGCGACTCCAACTCCCAATGGCCAACTCAGAGAAAAATCGATAAAATCGATCGATAACAGCCGGTCGAATATGCATGTCTATGTCCTGTGTCACTGTAAGAAAAGAAAGAAAACAATAACTTCGGTACCAAGGACTGATGCCCACCACATCTGCAAATTTTTTTACGATTTACGATTTACGACATTTTGGGTCGTATATCGTAAATTTTCGTAAATGTGATCTTCGGTCCACGGATGACAAACGTTCACATAACGTGATACAATGTGGATTATGACGGTGTACCTACTTTTAAAGGCTTCCCTCATAGCTCCTTGCTATTTCCTATTTACTTTTTTATGTTCTGCTGTGGCGCTGTGTAGAACAACACAGCTTTGTGGATAGACCGCTCGGGTTGATTCCTGACATTGGAACTGGACTAGCCCTTTTTCTGGTCACACTCTAGCACAACATCTCACATTCGAGTGGTCTGAGTTCCAGTTTACAGAAAGACATGAAAATTCTCCTTGCATTGGAATGAAGATGATCATCTGCTGAGCCATATTCTATGTTGCAGCCACTGCCTAGTCAACTTGTAACTTTTTCACCACTTGTTCACCATATAGACGACTCTTTCCAATGCACACGAGTATAACACATGAAAAGTCATCAAGGAATATTGGAACTGATTGAAGTCTGTGGAATAACAGCTAAACTGTTGGAAAGAGTAAAACAATCATGTTTCAATCTGATTATCACTTAACCGTCATGGAGCGGAGTCCATTTACGTATGAGGTGCGCCTTAAGCAAGGCGTCTGACATTTTCATGATGAAAGCGAAAAAGTTTGACACTTTTGCTCTCGTTTTCAGTGGTCTGATTAGGGTTGTTGAGTTCACCCTAGGCGGTCCGTTCAGAATGCTGAAGACTGGGCAAAAGATACGATAGCGTTTGTTGTAAAGGTAGTGGAGAGCAGGACTGGCGAATGCAAGCAGTCACTAATTAGTAATGCAATATTTTGGAGTTTCCGAAAGTTAACAAGTGCAAGCAAACCTGCGAGCGAAGTAAATGCCGAAAGTAATTGCCTGGTATCGACAAACGACGTTCTTTTATTCCAGAATTGTGGATGCGCTCAAAAATAATAAAGGACAAAGCATGATGTTAGTCAGTCCCTGTTTGAGATGCGCTATCGATTCTTTCTACCTCTGTGGGATACCGTAGAGGTCATTTGAGTGTGGGTTTGCATTATAGAATAAATTGCGGTTGCCGATGACCGATGTAGAGGTCAGTGTTTTATCGTTCCCAGGCAAATCAGGTACCAATTCACAACCCACGGAAGACTTGGTCACCCGTGGTAGGATCCTAATCAAGAACTATTCTGGAGCAAGCGACTGCCGTCCTTCTCCGACTTCTCAACCATGGGTTTCTCCTATATTTTTAAAATGCACCTTGTACAAGTCAGTTAAACCACTTTCAATACAAGCTGCACCTTGCTTCTCTACTTTACTTCTAAAGAACAAATATCTTCTTTTATAATTTTAAGTCAAAAATCCGACTATGATGAGTGTCCAAAAATGTGATCATACTCTTTCAATCGTCACACAATTACTTCCCGTCTGCTCCAAAAATGCTGTTGTGTACAATTCAAAATGTGAGAAAGCTTAGACTTTTAGGTGTGTCATACCATAGAAATGTGCCATGCGCTCACTCATCAGGGATGCTTGTTTGATTATTTGTGCAAACACTGTTTTTCTCGAGTTGTCCAGTGATCAAATTCATTTTCTTGGTTTTGGATGGAACGGTTTTTGTTGGTTTATTTGGAGTTGTTGCGGTTGTTTCTACAAGTCATAGTTTTATATGCAAGCCTATGCCTAGTAGAATGATGAACATTTTTGGTTGTCCAAGCAGTGTAAGCTTTTCATTTGGGCCCACTGTATAGGCGCCTTTTAAGATAGCGTTTTTGAACAAGCACTTTCTGGTTCTCTAAAAGCTTGCCCAACTTTATTTGAAAGGTGCTATTTGATTTTAATGGCTTACATCTTAATTAGAAAAGTGTGCAGCGCTCAAGCTGAAAGCGTCTCAATAAAACACAGTTAACTTCGATTATCTTTAACATAATAGAAGAAAAACAAGGAAATTAGATGCATTGTATGTCGAGCACCTATTACGATTTACGGTTTACGATTTACGATTTACGACGATTTTTTCGTAATCACGATTTACGATTTACGATTCGGATTTCATTTACGCACACCTCTGTGTTGGAGAGACCACCGTGCGCCAGTTGTTCAGTAAAGTTCGGACCGCAGATCTCAGCCTCGAAGGTGATCTCCGTAGCGGTCGACCTAAGGCAATCCTGAACGATGAGATGAAAGAATTGATGGAAGCTGAACTATCCCAAACAGTTTGCGAGATTGCGGAAGAGATGGACGTCAGTAAAACTGCTGTTGCTGATGCTTTGAAACGCCTTGGTAAGGTGAAAAAGCTCGAAAAGTGAAAAATTGTCATGATTCGAGAATTGTTCTTCTCTACTTTTACACAACAAGGTTGACCCATTTTTGGATCGAATCATCACCTGCGATAAAAAATGGTTTCTGCATGATACCAGAAAACGTTTCGGACAGTGGTTGGACGCCGACGAACCCCCTAGGAATTTTCCAAGGACAAACTTCACCAAAAAAGGGAATGACCACCGTGGTGGTCGTCGGCTAGTGACACCCATTACAACTTTTCTGGCACTAGGCCAAACGACTACAGTAGATTCCTACCGTAAGGAATAAGCAAAATGCATCGAAAATTGCGTCAACTTCAACTAGCATTGGTCAACAGAAGAGGCCCGATTCTTTTGCACGATAGCACACGCTTCAAAAATCTCTATTCGAAAATTGAACGAATTACGTGTTGAAGCTCTGCCTTATTCGCCATATTCTCCATACCTCTCACCAACCGACTAACACCTTTTCAAACACTTTCAGAACTTTCCCGCTGGTAAAACCTGCACCTATCAGGACCAGGCTAAAACAGCATTCGTGGATTTTGTCGAATCTCGACAACCAAATTTTTTCGCTGATAGAATAAGTCGGCAGGTTGCCTATTGGCAAAGGTGTGCTCAATCGAAGTGTGCTTATTTCGACTAAATCCGATAAGATTTGAGAAGGTTATGGTAGTTCAAAGTGAAGCACTCAAAAAGCTGAGAACTTTCCTGACAGGGTAATAATATAGCTTTTGCGGAACCGTAGTTGTAGAAACGAAAACCAGTAGAGCACTCAGTGACCTCGGAGGAGCAGAAGAGCATAACGAGTAGCGAGATGAAAATCGCAAGGCTGACTCCATAAGGCACTGCTCTACACAAGGAGATATCAGACGTGGCACAAGACTGAAGCGCACCCCTGTTGACTCTCACTCCCATCCTGCAATGAACTGTGGCCTCAGACTCCTAACTGCAGCGTGAAGGACAAATATCGTCCATTTGAAACCCCCTTAGAATCATAATTCCCAAGTTTTTTTGCAGTTAAAAATTCCTACTCTTCCTCGGTCGCTTTGCACAGGCGCAGTAATGACCAGAATCGAGGAGGCGCTGTCGTAATAGAGATTTGATTCACAGAAGGATCCGTTTTGGGGATCCTAATTACCCGAAAAACCTAACAAGCCTTCTCAGAATGCGTCGTTACACAAATTCTCTTTGGGTATTCGAATGACACTTTTCGAATAGTCGAATAATTTTTCCTTGGAAATTTCGAATATTCGAACGGTTTCGAATACCGAAAATTTTCGAGCATTGGAAACCGGATATATTCGAAAAACGTGGGTTTTCTGAACATTTGAATTCGAAAGCATTCGAAAAACGCGATTTTTCGAATACTCGAATTCGAATATTCAAATTCGAATGAAAGTCATTCGAATACCTATTCGAATAGGTCACTCGAGCATAAGTATAGTCTACGAGCAGTTCTTCACACTATTGATCAAAACTCGTTTAATTTTTAAAAAATCGAAAATTTTAATAACTTTTTGAAAAACATAGAAGAGATGCTTTTTAAGCATTATAAGCCAATTATTAAAAAAGGGGTCTTCATAGGGGGGGTTCGATTTTTTGGCACGTATTTATGCAACAATGGATCAGAAAGAAAACCCCTACCGCCCCGTATGAAGACCTCCTTATTGAAAACTAGTTCTTATGTGGTTTTGAAGCAACTTCTTCAGTTTTTAAAAAGTTATTGGCTTTTCCAAATTTTGAAAAACTTACCGAGATATAAATATTTTTACGGAATCACTCCAATTTTTTTCGCTCAAAAATCGAAGGCCTCCGCTCCCTATGAAGACCTCCTTTTTCAAAGCCGACTTTTATACTGGATGAAAGCTATTTTTTTCTTGTTTTCAAAAAGTTATTGGCTTTTTCAAACTTCCAAAGCTCACCGAAGTATAATCATTTTTGTGAACGTCCGATGCTGTCGCTCCAATGACGTCGATGTCATACCGACCATGGGTTTCAGAAAACTATGATTTCTACATTGTGCATGGGTGAAAAACTGAAATTCTTAGTGGCAAAATTTTAACTGTGTAGATTGTCTCCTTCAGGGCAAAAATCAATTTTTCATCAAAAATAAGAATTTGGAATACGATCCTCCCTAATCATATCGGAGATCGCTGCGAAGAAGCTTAGTTTCTCATTGTGTATTGATCACATCTTATGCTTTAAGATGGCACAATTTTCACTCTCTGATTTTCTTTCTTCAGAAGGTAGAAAATTTTTGTCGCAAGAAGTCCATCCTCCAGCTGCCCCTCCGTCATCGATTCGAAGAGGCACCACAGGCGCTCTGCTTTATACTAGGATGCTCGATTTCAAGGGGCCGAACAACGACTTGCTATTGGGGTGAGAACCTGCTCCTATGTATATATTTACTTATATACATACATACATATGTATGTACATATACAGTGGCGTCCAAAAGTTTGTGAACGCTTGCATTTTTCGCCAGAACTGGATTCAAATCAGCTTTAAAAGTGTAAAAATTGGATATATTGAGACAATTTACAAATCCTTTTCTATCGAATCATTCCTGCTGTTCTACATAGGTCCTTTCCATCTTTGAAGCATAAAACGGAAAATGGGTTGCAAAACCTTTTGCTTTAATTGCAGCTTCGCATCTCCTCGGGGTGGACTCCAGAAGTTTATTGATCAGGTCGGGTTCGATGGTTTCCCATTTCTGCCTTAATTGCTCAAACTTTTCGATCTTGCTTGTTGCTATGAGACCTGCTGAACTCCTAGCACGGTGGTCCTAAAGGTGTTCGACTGGGTTCAGATCCGGTGACTGAGAAGGCCACGACATAAGATGAATTCAGTTTTCACTGATCCACTCCATCACCGCCTTCGAATAGAAGATCTCAGTCGACGTTTTACTATGCTCACGCTCACATCTAAGGCATGGTGAGCAGCTACAGACTTCTTTATATCGACGGCGGCCAGCGGCGGGTTTCGCCTCGACATCCTCTGGATATGGAATCGTCTCTAGAAGTCATAATCCTTAACCTGCCTGACTTAGCAGCGTCTTCTGTTGTTCTGTTTCATTCTCTTGACTATAGCAGGAACTGTCGAAATTCCACATCCGAAAAGCAGTTCTACCTGGCGATAAGAGATTTTCTTCTGGACGAGTAGAAAATGGCTTCTCGCACTTCAGCAGAGATAGGTCCTTATTGCGATCTAATTTGCTACCAAATATCCAAATTTCACTCTGTTTGAACCTTTTTAAAGTAAGTTATCTCGAGAAATGCAGGCGTTCACAAACTTTTGGACGCCACTGTATATATCCTACTATATATAATCGGCTAATGTCACGTTCCCGTCACAGGGAGGGCGACTGAAGCCAAAAGATGCCTACTTTAGCACGGCGTATGCCAGCCGGGCTTTCTTTGAGCATAACCATGAGCGATTGCTGGCAAACCTTGGCGGCCGATCACCCAAGTTTACGAAATATTCAAGGGGCAACGCGTTATGAATGGGGATCGAGTGCAGAGCGTAGGGATTCAGGAGGCGTGCCCTAGACGTCGTTCAGTGTGTGTCTAGATTCAGAAGACGTGCTGATGATGTCGTGTAACGTGCGTGGGGATTCAGAAGACCTGCGCTAGACGTCATGAGTCAAGATTCAGAAGACCTGCGTTCGACGTCGTCCAACGTGCGTAGGGATTCAGAAGACGTGCTGAAGACGTCGTCTAACGTGCGTAGGGATTCAGAAGACGTGCTGGAGATGTCGCCTAACGTGCATAGGGATTCAGAAGATGCTCTGATGACGTCGTCCAACTTGCGTAGGGATGCCGAGTAAGGGCGACCAATAGGAGAGGACCAACACAGGGGGACCATTAGAGGGGGGAGCGTGAATAAGGGTGGGGGGACCAGCATTTTCTCTCAACATCGTCCAGTGTTTGTCGGATTTCTGAAGACGGCCTACAGAAGTCGTGGCACGTGTGTCAGGGTGCAGAAGGAGTGTTATAGACGTCGAGGCAACGTAGTGACACGTGAATCGGTACTCAGTGTAACATGTGCGTGCTTGACTTTTGCTCCGTTTCTTTGCCAGCACATAGGAAAGGAAGTATTTCGGGAGGAGGGAGGGGAAGAGAGAGTGACCACGGGCCTCGAAGGAGTATGACTGCCGTCGGACAGTAAGCGGTGTCGACCAATGCCGATTAATTTTAATTATGATTTTGCTGATTAAGCACCGGATTAGGACTCTCATTACCTGTTTCTAGACACGAAGAAAACGAGCGCTTCGGAGAATAAATCGTGTGCATGTGATGGAGGGTAGTTGGGCTTCATATGCACAGTGAAAATTCTGCCCTACTATATCCCATGCACTAATCTATATAGTAAAACCAGTTTTTTCTACTGTAAGAAGACCTAAAGAAGAAAGGAGGGAGGTTGGGGTTGTTCTATTCTCAGGGTTGGGTGGCGAAGCCCACAACCAGTTGGGATGGGGTTGTTCTATTCTCGGGATTTGGGGGCGAAGCCCCAACCAGAAGTTCGGCGGCTCGCCTTGTGTGTAGGCGCAGAGTCCTGCTGGAATCACCACCTGTCGTTAACGAAGTGAACGTCTGGTGTATATATATAATTATTAATAATTTTTATATATTTATATTTATATTTATATTTATATATGTATATAGGTGGCGATGTCTGTTCCTCCACGTGGTGCCACTGGAAACTACTCGTTCTGCGAGTTAAGTCGAACACGGACACTCGATTGCAGGCGACAGGCCTTTGTGACAGGCCGGCCTACGAAGACCCATGTCACATCACATGGTGTATGACAGCTGAAGTGTTTCGAGATAGTGTTACGGCGCCCGCGGAGCCGACGCGCACTCGCAGAGCCCGGCGAGTGTGGAAAGTATGGAGGGTCCCTGATGCGAGGACGGCATCGGGGGCAACTGAGCTAGTCCGAAAGTGCCGTAACGTAAGCAGGACCCGCGTGGCAACGCTTAATGTGGGTACCTTGAGGCCGCTCGTGCGAGTTGGTTGAAGCACTGGAGCGTAGAAGAGTTGATTTCTGTGCGGTGCAGGAGACGAGGTGGTCCTGTCGTAAGTCAAGGGACATAGGACGTGGCTTTAAGGCTGTTCTATGTGGAAGTCCCAGGACCACCAGTGGTGTCGGAATAATCGTCTCCGAACGATTTCGTGACTCGATTGTAAGCGTCGAACGCTTTGACGATCGATTGATGAAGATCGTTGTCGCCGCTAAGGAGCGACTCTATCACTTCTTCTCAGCGTATGCTCCGCAGACTGGCTGTTCGGATCAAGGCAAGGAAGAGTTTTGGAGCCTGCTTGATGAGAAGACAGCAGTGGTACCGTCGAAAGATGTCATCATAGTCGCTGGTGACCTTAATGGGCACGTAGGTGCTACGAAAGACGGGTACAGCTGTCATGGTGGCTTCGGATACGGATCACGTAACGCCGATGGTGAGCGCATTCTTGATTACGCGGAATCGCATAACCTCACCATAGTGGACACCGTCTTCCGAAAACGCCACTCGCACCTTATCTCATACTAGTGGGAGCACCAAGACTCAGATAGACTTTCTCCTTGTGAGAGATCGCGACCGGAATCTTGTCACAGACGCGAAGATCGTGCCGTATGAGACGGTCGCCCCACAGCATCGACCGCTGATCTGCACTTTGAAGATCGCCCCTCCGAGGCTGAAGCAGGTTGAGCGATGCGGTGCAGCTAGAATTAAGTAATGGCGAATCAGAAAGAAGGAAGCAGCTGTGATTTCTCTCGTGCTGTTACTGACGGTCACAACTGTCGACGAAACTTGGAAGAAGGCGACCGAAGCGATTCGTCAAGCTGCACAGTCAGAACTCGGCATTACGAAGCATGGAAGATCGACAAGCAGACATGGCTGTGGACAAACTACGTGAAAGCAAAAGTGCGAGAGAAGAAGTCGCTCTATCACGTGTTTCTCGGCGAAAAGACAGCCGATAACTGGCAAGTACCAAGAAGCGAAGAAAGCTGCAAAGAAGGCCGTGGCTGTTGTGAAAGCCACTCATTATGGAGATGTCAACGAGAAGCTCGAGTCTCGCGATGGTGAGCGGTATTTGTACCGACTTGCAAAGAATCGCCATCGCCAGACCGAGGACATCGAGAAGTTCTTCGGCATCAGTGATGAGAACGGCCATCTTCTTACGGACCGCAAGAAGGCATTGAAGCGATGGCGCGATTACTTCGAGGAAATCTCTACGGTAGAGTTCCTTCATCCAGCCATCCCTTCAACGGCTCCAACCCTCGGCCCCGTTCAGAAGATCACCGTGGAGGAGATTGAAGCGGCTTTGAAGAAGATGAGGCCAGGCAAAGCGACTGGGCCCGATGACGTGGCAGCTGATTTGTGAAAGTCCAAGTACTGGTACCCCGCTGAGTGGTTGGCGAAGTTCTTTAATCAGGTTGTGGCTGAGAAGAAAGTGCCTGAGTGTTGGCCCCAAAGTACGACGATCCCGATTTGGAAGAAGAAGTGCAGTCCTGCAGACTGGTCCAATCACCGTCCGATTCGCTTGCTTTCGCACAGCATGAAGATCTTTGAGCGAATTGTCGATGGACGAATTTGGGACATCGTCCAGCTGTCCAGCAATCAGTGCTGTTTCGTGGCTGACTGTGACACCGTTGATGCCATACACGCCACTCGCCTCCTGAGAGAGAAGCATCGCGAGAAACAGAAGGCAGTGCATATCGCCTTCCTTGACTTGGAGAAGGCCTTTGACCGCGTACTGCGTGAAGTGATATGGTACGCCTTGCGACAGCATGGAGTTCCCGAAGAGCTCATAGAGTGGGTGCGAATTCTCTACTCTTGTTCAAAGAGTCGAGTTCAAGCCGCAGCTGGAACCTCGATGGAGTTTCCCATCTCTGTCGGGGTGCACCAGGGTTCTGCGCTTTCCCCACTCCTCTTTGTTGTCGTCATGGATGCCCTCACACGAGATCTTCAGAGCCCCGTCTCTTGAACGTTGCTTTATGCTGATGACATAATGCTCGCTAGCGAAGATAAAGATGAACTCGAGCGAGAGGTGCAAACTTGGTGTGATCGCTTGGAGCGGTTTGGACTCAAATTGAACGTGAAGAAGACCGAGTATTTAACGACGGACGTTACCGAGTCCAGCTCCATCAAGGTTAACGGCATCGAGCTTCCACGCACTGCGGTCTTTATGTACCTGGGATCAGCAATCGCGTCTGACGGCAAACTGATGGTCAAAGTAAATTCACGCGTGAGTGCAGTTTGGTCCAAGTGGAGCTCGTTGACTGGCTTGCTCTGCGACAAGAAGATACCAGAGCGCTTTAAGTCAAAGATCTACAGAGCAGTCATCCGGCCAGTAGCGATGTACGGCGCTGTGTGTTGGCCTGCGACCAAGGAAGTTGAAACGCGCCTCAGCGTCATGGAGACGAAGATGCTGCGCTGGACGGCCGGAGTCACGCGCATGGACCACATCCGAAACGAAGCTATTCAGCAGAAGTTCGGTGTCGCACCGATAGCCGACAAGATGCGCAAAG